>VZUI01047485.1:88500-183356 GCA_013401135.1 Cettia cetti
CCTGGCTGAATTTTTTCTGTTGTTTTTCTATGTGGAAATGAGGTTTTTGAGAGAACTCATTAAACCTGCTTTCTCCAATTGTGTGCATGGTTAGCTCAGCACTGTGGGCATGGTTAGCTCAGCACTAACTCAGCATGGAAACTGCCTCTCCTTTTATTTCCATGCTGCAGCTCTGGGAGAAGGCTGCTCTCCCTGCTCTATCAAACCAAGACCCACATTAGAATGATGCATTTGTGTGTAAGCATCTGAAATCTGTCAGGTCACAGCTCAGTCCCAAATGCCCTCCGACTTCTCTCAACTCTCCAGCTACTTTCTTGTGTAAGTGGCTGAATAATCAAACACCACCTGAAAATCCCAAACTTTCGTGAACCTTCACACATAGAAATGCTACAGCTGATTGGGGTAGGGTGTGAGAAATTGGTAAGGGTCATAAGTGGGCAGCAAATCTTCAGAGACACAGAAATCCGATCACCTCCAATACAGAGAAATGGAACTGAAGCCTCCTTCCTGAAGCTCAGCTCTTTATAATTTTAGAAGCATTAAAAAGAAATTAAGTGATCTATTTTTGTGTAGCTGTTTTACAGAAGATATGGCTACATCTGTCTTTCAGGCTGGCCAGTTAGGGAAGCAGTGATGCACTGTTATGTTATTGCAATGGAATGTCAGGTGACCCAAGAGCATCAAATCTATTATTATGTTTAGCAGCACACTTTGGTTTAGCTGCACATCTTGCTCTTTCTACCTTGAAAGCAATTTCATGTAATGCACCATTGTGTTCTCCTTCTGAAATAGCTTGCTTGAAAGGACTGCTGTGGTACATGAAACACTGTCATCTTCCTCACTCTGCCACTGGGATTTGATAAGGAATGGCAGCAAATGTGCTCTCCTCTCTGGTCCAGGTAGCTGGTAGGACTATAGACTTCTATTACAGTTTGAAGGAATACAAGCCTATTTGTGTTAACAAAAGAAGCAGAAATGTGAATTGAAGAAAAGAATTTGCATTTGCCATGTTGTAAACCCAAAAACTTGTAAGGCTTTTTTTATTTTCTGCTACTTTAATATTCTAGAAAGCTGAAAACAAGCATGCACACAGCTACATATACACACAGGCAGGCACACTGCTTAAAACTATGTCCTTGTTAATCTAGTTAATCTTACCCTAGAATTTTGCAAACGTAGATTTTCAAAAGTATGTGACTGTCAGTGACCAATCTGTTCCCATGTGCTATCATTTTTTCTGCTAGTAACAGCCTTTTGAAAAGGAAAACTGGTATCTTAGACTGCTTTTAGGATGTCATTTTTCATCACTTCTCTATGAAGAACAATTTCAATCTGACAGATTGAAACAGATCAACGGGAGACCATAACCCTATGCTCAGAGGAGTGGATGCTGAGAGGATGGGTGCTGCTGAAGTTTGAGTGACCCACATCCAGCACATCCTGGAGCCCTTGCATGGAGGTTCATTGAGTTGGAGGCAGCCTCCACAGAGCTGCTTGGGAGAATCAGGATAAAGCCCTACAGACTGTTCTAGCCAATGCACAGCAAAGCACCTCTTCTGGCCTTGTACAATTTGCAGCCTTAACAGACATAAGCCTGCAGATGCAGAGGCTGAAGAAACCATAAGGGGTTCCCAGACAGCTCCTGTGAGGCCAAGAGAGACTATCTCTCATCCTCAATGTTCTGTCTTCTTTATAAAGCTTTGAAAACTCTTGCACATACCTGTGTCTTCAGCAAACTCTTTGGTTCCTAGTTTCTGAAGGAAAATTAACTTTTCCACAAGGATAATTTCCCCATTTCTGTCCTGAAGATTTTGTGGGAAATCATATCCTAGGTATAGGGAAGGACTGAATTCCACTGCATCTCAGCTGAACATAAACTGGGTAAGCTAGAGAAAGGAGATGTTTATCTGGGTATGTGCTATTCCTGCAGCTGTAGCTGCTAATATGAGCTGCTCAGAGCTCCTGGTAAGGGCAGATGTATGTTGTGATGAATGGACAGAGTGTAGGAAACAGGCAGCTCTGAGGGTCACCATGCTGCTCAATCCCTTTCTTATGGGGATCTGCATAATTATCCACCAGGCTCCAAGTGCCCTGTGGGAGGAAGGAGTGGCAAGCCTGGGTTGACTGAACTCTCTCCTTGCTTTCCAGCTTGAGTAACCACCAGCTCAGAGACAGCCACTGAGGTGAGTTGCTAAAAGGAAGGAGCTGTTGTGCCTCTGCATTAAAAACTATCTCAGTATAGCACCCACATGCTGCCTTATTAGTGTTTGGCTGTCATAAAGCACAGGGGATGGACCCCAGCTGGCAGCTTCATGGCATGGCAGTATCTCAAGAAAAATCCTGTTCTGTTAATGCCTGAGCAGTGTATATTATTATTATCAACTTTATTATTACATATTTTTAACCAGTTACAGTAAAATTATCTTCCCCCAACTAATTTAAATTAGAAAATTTAGAGGACGTTAAACATCTTATCATCAAGAAAAAGACTTTACAACTTCAGCATTAATTTATCTGCTTCTGAAAAAAATGGGAAATAAAAGATGTTAACAGTTTGATTTCCCCCATAGCACAATCTCAAACTACCAGCTCTTTCCAAAGGTTGCACAATGATGGGCAAAATGGGAACAAGAAAAATTGTAAACCCAGGGCAAAGAAACCTCACTACAAGATGAGAAGAGCTGGTTTTGGTGGTGGTGCTGATGTATTCAGGGATCTCTGATCATTTCACCTCTCCTGTGTTTCACTTTTCACTATTTAAGAGATCAGGAATTATATGTATCTTACCTTTAAGCTTTTCCTAGTCCAAGCAAGTCAAGACCAGTCCCTACCTGTAAAAAAAATATCTGGGAACAGATTTTAGGAGTAACACCCCTCCCCCTGCCCGGTAATTCAGTGATGGTTTCTTACAGAATGGCTTGCACATTATTTTTCTTGTCTTTTAAAATTCAGAGCAATCCCAAGACTCCCTCCTGTACTAGCAGTGATATATTCCCAATATCCTCATTAGCGAGCTTTGGGAGAAACAAAGTAAAAAAAAAAAAAAACCTTCAGGAGATACAAGATGGAGAAGAAGGGATAATACAACAGAAGCTCCAGTGAAAAATCTAAGAATAGCAATGATTCAACTCAGGCTAAAAATATCTTCATTTCTAGTGACAGGATCCAGATGTGGAACAAACACCAGTTCATCACTCAGCTCTAACCCAACACACGCAGTGAAGAGTGCAAGCAAAGAAATGGCAATTAAGCAGAGCTATAAAACTGACTCATGGGTTCAGAAAGCAGCATTTCAGTTCCCACAGCAAAGAAACCCATCTAGCTGGGCTCACCCTTAATAAAACAGGCCAGTGCTTTTTATATCCAAAAGCTTTAATAGCTCATGAATGTCATACATCCTTTGCCAGAAATTAATCTCTGCATTGCAAAAGCCTTTCAGCTCTCCATGTCATCTCTGAGCTCCCAAAGTCACTGCAGGTTTCCTGATTTGTTTTTGACAGAGAGCAGAGTTGCAGTGCTGACAGTATTCCTGGCTGGCTGCCCCAGGGCTCTGCCACCCCACTCAAAGGAGCTCTGGGGAAGATAGTTTGAGAGGGCAGAAGAGCAAGGGGAAATTTCTTTTCCTGGAAGTAGCTTTGCTGACTTGCAGCTTCTCCATGGTGGTGGTGTTATTTGCAGATCCATGAACTTGCTGGATATGGGCCACAATTATAGTGGGTCCTAATTGCAGGTTGCACATCCCATTAGGAAAGATGAAGGCAGGGAAGGAATATAGCCTTGAAAACTCACTCTTGGAAAGGCATTATAAGTGAAATCAAAATGCTTCAGCTTCATAACACTCCTGCAGATCCCCCCACCTGAGCTAAGTGCCCTGGCAAGACCTAACAACCATTTTAATAGAGCTTTGCTTTAGAAACTGTGCCATAATACTGGGGCAGAAAATTTGGTAGAGCAGATGACTCAGTCTACAGCAAAGGAGAGAGAGAGCCCAGTGTCATGGAAGAGCTCTGTTTGCTCCTTCTTCACTATTCTCCTAGGCAAAAAGCTTTTTCTGTGAATTTATGCTCTGTCTCTGAACACATAAGGCTGAGAATAAACAGGGAGGAAAATGCTGCCCTTTTCCAATGCAGATGTGGGAAATAGAGGAGTTTTTTCTGACTTCCCTTGGAGAAAAACTTCTGGCGCTGGAGGATGAACAAAGGAGCAAGGAAACACTGAGCTCCTTTTTTACAGGTCACATTGGGACTTGACCTCTGGTACCCTAATCCAGTAACCAGACTCAGCTGAATTACAGGATGACAACTGCAGCTGTGGCACCCAAACTCCTTTTTATGGAGATATTTGGGAGACCTGACAGCCTGCAAACTTTAGGAACAAAAATATGGACAAAAGAGATATTAAACCACTTTGGAGATACTTAAACACCATTTCTTGGTCATTTTGGTGGCTTTTCTTGTTGCTTGTGACCTTTTGGGGGATAACAGCATCCTTGGGGTAAAGGGGGGCCTTTGTGCTTCTGGAAGAAAGGCCTAGAAAGGTGAATGGGGAGAAAGCAGGGTGCTCAGTGAAGTCCAGTATCTCACAGACTAAGGGTGATGACCACATTTGTTATCAGGGAGGCAGGGCTGTCACAGATATGTCCACGAGTCTGGCTCATGTTGCTGGACAAGTCATACTTGTCCGTCTGTCATACTTGTCAGTCTGTGTGCAGAATAATGCCAACAAAAGCTTGGGATAGTCAACAAAATCAACCTGGCAATTATTCTGGCACATCACCTCTTGCTTGTTAGACAAGTTACCTCTTGGTTGGATGCTGTAAAATCTTGATGTATCCACTTTAACAGAACCTTCACACACAAGGAACTTGTTTGAAGCTGGCCCTGCCCATCCAGAATACAAGACAGAAACATCATTTTATGGTTTGCTCCAGGGGTAAAGAAAACCAAAACTACCAGAAGAGAAGCCCTAGGCAGCACATTCCTGCTGCCCTGTGTCCTTGCTCTTGCAGAAAGCTGGTGAATCAAGCTAAGCACGTAAGCAAGGAGCTCTCACAGACAATTTTATTGCCAAGGTGACCGAGGTGAGACTGACTCATTTCTCTCTTCTCTACCTCTCTGAAACTTACTGGCACTTACTAAATTTCAGGCTCCTTTTCTTTGTCAAAGCTGATGTAAAAAAGTGGATTTTAGAAGTATTGGGAGGAAAGAACTCACTGACAAACAGACAGAAATGCAGTTCCATAAACTTGCCATATTTGACACAAGGCTTTAAAAATCCTGTCTCCTAAATTGTTATTACCAAGGTCACTCCAAAACAAGATTAAAAAAAAAGAAAAAGAAAAAGAGTCTGAAGAAGTTATGCTGGGTGCTTCCCTCTGTATTTCAGGTGGCTGAAATCTCTCCAGTTTACAAGAAAATGTATTCATTAGGACTTTTGGGCTACACTCCCAAGAGTTGACAAAGCATGGCTCTGTGATGAAAATTATGAGTAACATTGGAAAATGCACCAATTCTCCATCCAGATTGTGAAAATTTAGCTGCCCTAAACAGTAGCAGCCAAACATGCATTTTGATAATGGTGATTCCTTCATACGAGATCTATACCAAAGCTGTTCATAGGTCTTTTGATCTCAAAATAAATCATCTTCCTATTTATTGTGAGCCACAACAGTCATGAATGACATACTTCAACATAATTTCAATGTACCTAAACAATGTCCCTGGTGAAAGAAGTAAGAGCATTAGAAAGCACCTGTTTCCTCATCAAATTAAATCTGATTTTTTTCACAAGGACTGCATTTAATTGTTAAGTCCTTTAAAATACATAAAAAGTAATGTAATTACCTTCCAAAGTGAATGACTCAAAAATCAAGCAATTTGACACCCTGCTAAAACCTCCAGTATTATCCAAATTCCTCTGTTTATCTTCTCCCCAATCCCTATTAAAAACTTCATGGCAGGCCCTCCAGAAGGTAAATAATTGTCAGAGTCAAGGAAACATGGAAATAGGTCCCATGATTTCTCTATTTTTGAATCTGCAGTATGTGAAGAGGTGAATTGTCATGAAGATCAACACTTAGTAAGTTGACTTCCCACTTCATTGTTACTAAATGGCATCTGTGAAGTTTGGCCATTGTTTCCCTACAGAGCACTTGATGTTACCAATGAAAATGAAAATTTAGTATTATCTGTGGGGCTGTTTTGAAGACCTGGTTCCATCCCAAGGAATCCTTTATTCCATCCAGTGTAGCTGTTTGAAATGCTCATATAGCATATGCACATGTCCTGGAACACTCTGAGGACTTCTTTGTAAACAAAGCAAATCAGCCCCTTTTTCTGCAGGAGAAAGGCAAGAATAGTGCTGGAAAACAGCACTGGAAGGGAAGGGCAGAGAAGGCCTCACTGATTATACTTGTGGTCAGCACTGACACATTTCCAGTCCCCCAGCTCTCCCATGGCCAACAGGCTTAATATTATGCCAGGTCCTAAGACTGCAAATCTAAAGGGTGTTAAAGCTGCCATCCAGATTTTCAGGCCCAAATTTCTCTGCCTGTCTTTTAAAAGCTTGGGATGGAGAAAATGCTTTGCTGCCTATCAGGCTAAAATTTAGAGGAGACAGGCAGTGCTGTGTTCAGGCCAGGAGCCTTAGTTCTATGTGATGGCTTGTGATCCGGCTGTCTGCCTGTGAATGAAAACATCAAAAAGTCCCTTTCACCAGGCTAAAACTGAAGATAATTTAACAGGAAAAATAATTATATATATATATACACACACAGAGAAGCAGGCAGGAATGTAGGCCAATAGTATTAATAATTACTGACTAAGGTCTTTGACACAGTATCATGGGGGAAGAGGTAGAAGCTCAGTACAGTCCATTAATCCACCCAGGCAGAGTACTCGTGGCTGCAATATTGAATTAGCTTTTTCTGTGACCTAGATAAACTGGGGAAGAAATGTTTCAGGCCAGAAAAATTACTGCTAGGATTTAGCACTGCCAGATCATCCAAGAACTACTTTATTTTCAACTTTAAAAGAAAATTCTGCACTCTTTTAGTGCACTCGTTTCACCTTTTTGGTTTCAAAATATTTTGCAAAGTCAGCAACTGCTGGGAAAAATTTTGCTCAGGGAACACTTCACTCATGACTGAAATCAGGTGGACATGAAAGAAAGATACCATAAACTATGCTCACTCTCTTCCTGCCCAGAAGCACAGAGGGGTACTACATTGATGGGATGGAGCTACTTAAGCTAGATGCCAGCCACAACACATTCTCATGATGAGCACACACAATTTTAAATGCTTTTTTTCATTAGGCATTTAGGTAGGACATATAGCAAGCAAGGGACTACCTTCAAGGTCAGCTTCATACCATCCAGTGCTTGGAGCCTGGTCCTCCATCTCTGAAAAACACCATCTCTGAGGGATCCAGAAGCTGAAGAGCTGTCCCCAGGGTTCTCATGCAATGATTTTCCCTGAAAAATTGTTTCCTTCCATGTCTTTTAGGCATTGATTAAATTGTGACCTGAAACTATAAACTAGAAATCTATTGCACAACTGCTTTCACTCTGTTTATTCTGGTTGCAGGTACTGCTGTTATCAAGACAATTGTCTAATCTTTTCCTAGTTCAGTCATTTAAAATAATCAAGCCCTGTGCCTTGGGATACATGGTCTATTCCTCTGCACAAAGCTTCACTGCAGAGACAAGTAAAATTTAGATTTCTACATATTCCCTCCACATACACGGTCCATATTGCTTTATTATGAGGGGAACAAGAAGTCCAATCTATGGAAATTCTGATAAAGCATTTCTATTCATAGGATCAAGGATTTCAGTATTTAGGCTGTGTACTTGACATCTATTCCTAAATGTTTGAGTGTCCCTCAAGTCCAATTACTTTGGCATCTGTATTACATGTAGACTTGGAGCATTGCAGAATGTGCTGGACTTCCTACAGTTGTTCTTTGCTGTTCATTTCATGTCAACCATCTATTTAGACCTCACTTTTCTCCCACATGCAGCCTGCAATATCTGTGGTAAAAAACAGAGACACCAATAAAAGAATCAAAAATGCTGAGATTTTGAAGGCAGAACAGAGCTGGTGTGTTTTCCTGCCAGCTACCTTAAGTATCCACAGCATTCCTCAAAAATGTATCTACCAAAACATCTGAACATATTTTTGCTCCTGTTTTGTCTGTACAAAGAAAAGTGACCAAGTGGGTTTAGTGTAATAGCTCTATATATCTTTCTGAGGTATATACCTGGCTTCAGCAGAAAACAAATGTCTGTGCATCGACTGAAAGGAGATTAAATTCCATCTGCTCTAGAAATAATGCTAAAGCTTCAACTCATAGTGGGAGTCTGCCTGAAGCCCCTGTGTTCTCCATCCCTCTCAGGACAGACTCCCACTCTCCTTCAAGCTGGGTGGCTGTGACTGAGGAGGGATATTCCTGGTGTGCTCCTTCAAGCTAATTGTGCTACCCAAGGTGAACCTACCCCAAGGTACAGGCAGAGCTAAATCCATCTGGATTACCATTACCATACAGCTGGTGGCTTCCCAAGCTGGAACACAAGCATGTGCCAAGAGAAGCACTTTAAGAAATGAATATGATTCTGCTCTCATTTTAAAGTCAGAATGTAGCTTGTAGGGCAGTGCACTGGGACTGCCTCTTGCACTGGTCTCCAGCCACTTTGTCTCTTCAGCTGTTCCCTGTATCACTGGCTACCAGGATTTCTCTTCACAGGTAAAAGGTTCAGCCAACCTTTACAGACAGGAATGCTGTGGTTGAGTTCATTCATTTCCATATGAAAAATACAGACATTTCAGAGCTGAATCAAGAGTTCTGTCACCTGTCTATGACAGGGAGAAGGTTGTCCCATGTCTCTGTCACCCAGCACCATGAAGATCTGCCACCAAGTTAGATGGGAAGAGGAACTGTTGAATGAAGGCCTCTTCTTGTGAAAAACATATTTCTGTCTGTGCCACCTCACACAGATATTTAAGATTCCTAATAAACTTGAAAGCTTCAGTGCAGGCTTAAAAAGTTCATTTCATCAGTTAAAGCTATGGTCAGAGCTGCACACTTGACTTCCCTGGGCTACATGTGGTGCTGGCAACGGTCGTGTGCACAAGACTTGTCCCAGCAATGTTACAGAAAGAGGAAAGGCAGCACAAATCATTTCAGTGAGTGTGGTTTTGGTAATCTGCGAGGATGACTCACATCTTACCATGAAATGGGCAATAAAGTGTGTGCTTCAAAGCTACTGCCTTGAAGCTGCCTTTATACCAACACATAAAATAGGAAAGTACTGAGTACTGGGGGGACCATACTTGTTTGGTCAAGTAGCATAAGAAAAATGTTCCCAGTTGAACAAAAAGCAGAAAATAAAATAGCAGGTATCAGCCCACAGGTTTTACAAGCTGTCTATTTCTGTTGTTGAATCAAGAGACAGGAGGGACTTTTTATTGTTTTGAAACTCATTCCTTGATCTTTCTGCCGTGTAAGAGGAAAGGCAGAAAAGTAGCATAATTAGATAGAACAAGCCAGAAAAATACATCAAACTAGAATACAAAAAGCGCCTGGCTAGCTAGAAACCTCAAGGGCTTATATGGGTAGGAAAGCCACAGTTTTCCTACAGCAATTACAAATGAAAATATATCCTCATCTAAGTGGGTGAAAAGTCCATCATGTGTATGAGAACAGTATCGAATAATTCTGTATACTAAACCCATTAATAAAAATAATTAGTATGTTTGATGGGTTATTACTAGTTTAATTTGTGATGAATCCAGCAAGTACTGGGCTATAATGACCTGGCCTGAATAAACTCCTGAAGGATGCCATGTGATTATTAAAGGCACTTTAAAACTCTTTTCTGCTCTTTTCAAGCTCCTTCTGAGTTTACCAACAAATACTGATGAAAACATCATTTTGTGACCTTATTCATATTTTCAGTTGTTGAAGTTCAGTGCCATTGGGATTAGATATTTATAGCAAAGTTAGAAATACTGAAGTCTTGCTTACAGTGAGACTAGAAATGGAAACTTTGCTTAAAACTTTACAACACCTTTGCTCTTTACAACATACTTAGTGCCACATCCCATTCAGAAATTTTAAATGCTCCTGGCTTTGTGTCTTTTCTATGCAACAATTTTGTATCATCTTCCCTACACCTCAGGTTGTTTTAAAATAATTTCTATTCCTTTAAAACTCCTATTGATCCATAAAGAAAATGAACAATACTTGGTTTAGGTTCAATAAATATTTCTCTTGTATTTTTTTCTATTTCTTATCATTTTATCATAAAACTTTTAGTATCTGGTGTTCTACTTAAAACTAGACCTTCTGAAATCACACCTGCTTTAAAAAAAAGAAAAAGCTTCTTCCCCACAAAATTAAGCAAATAGAACAATGAAAACATTCATATGATGACCTTTGGAACTAGATTTACAATTGAAATTTTAAAGGGGATCCTTTCCCATGCTAGGTAAATAAACATTTGTATTAATAAAAATAAAACAGAATTCTTCTTTTTCTCAGAGGCATTTGGAAAAGAAACTGTTTTTACTGTCTTTGTAAACCACAACAATTTTTACTTTTACATTAATATTGGACTGCCCATCCTGTTCATAATATCTCAATCCCTGTTAACACCGAGCATTGGGAAATTTATAATAGAAACTTATTAGCATGCTCAGGAGTATTTTCAGCTCAGGATGAATCAGGATGTCTCAATACTTATTAAAATAACACCCTACTAGGTCTGGGTCTTAGTAGTTTATGAAACACTCATAAATCTTGAGGTGAAAGGTCATATACACTTTCTAAATACTATTACTGCTTTGTTTACTTCCATATTCCTTGATGATCACCTTTTATATCATCATTTCCTATTTGAGAAAGAAAAAGCACGAAAAGGCTGTTTAATGAGCATGTTGAGCTCACACGTGGCAGGTACTGGTTGATTCACTCCTCATAGCATTCTATGATAACATGAGGTACACATCTTCATGTATCAGCTGTGTTGAAATACTGACTGTCCACCTACTGCTCTGAAGAATCAGTTTATAAAATTAACTCTAGAGGCAAAGCATTAAAAAAAAATCAGTAAAATTCCTGGATATTTCTCATGTGAAATGATCAACAAATGAGCCAAAGAAAATCAATCTTCCAAGAAAATATTTAACAGGGTCAAAGTAAGAACTGCAACTACAGAGCTAAATGAAGTCCAAGTCAGTTTTGATTAATTTCCCTATACCCTAAATACACTCAGGTTGTAAATAAAACAAGGGAGGGAAGAAAGGTCCAAGGTAATTTCTGCATCTCTGGACTCATGCCCATACCCTGGCACTAAAAAAAGGTCACATTACCCAGTCTCCTTACATGTGCTACTGCTCGTGTCCTACAGCTGCTAAGAGCCTGAATGTGTGCTAATAATAACCACACAATCCAACCACTCTCAGTGAGACACGGAGGAAAAATGCTAAGTACCAGACTACAAAGCCCAGCAAACTCAGAAGAAAAATGGGTTCAGCCAGCCAAACTCAGGCATGGTCCCCCCAGCTGGTATCAAGAGCAGTGGGCAGCATCAAACTGAGGAGCTTGTCTGCAGTAAACTGGTGAAATGCTGCCAGTAGAGAGTTTTCAACATCCTTTTTTTCTGCTGCAGTGTTTTCCACTTGACTCCCTCTTGTATGGGCAGCCCAGCCTCCTGGGACATGACTGCCGTGGGAATTCCCAGGGTGAGGGGTCTCCTGGAATACTGAAGGAAATTTATGATTCCTCAGGTCTTTACACTGGAGAAGCCATGCTGATACAGCAGTGTGCCCTGCTCACCCCACTGGCCTCCAGGCAAACAAATGACATAGTTCTGCTCCAGAACTCAGCCACAGTGGCTTGCTGATTTAGGGCCTTTTGTTTGGTGTTGGACAACTTCCCAGTGAGTCCAGCCAGCCCCAGGCAGGCAGAGCCATGTGGTGTGCCTGGCTGCACTGCATTGCTATTTTGGGCAGAGATAACTGACCAGGTCCATGAAGAAAAAGGGTTTCTCCTTCCCTTGCAAAGTAAAGGATGAAATATCCCCTGGCCCTGCTTCCTT
This sequence comes from Cettia cetti, assembly GCA_013401135.1. Classification (NCBI taxonomy): domain Eukaryota; kingdom Metazoa; phylum Chordata; class Aves; order Passeriformes; family Sylviidae; genus Cettia; species Cettia cetti. Next base: position 100,600 of record VZUI01047485.1, read on the forward strand.
CATCTCGGGCTCTCAGTGCACATTACCATGGCTGTGCAGCACTGACAGGTGAGAACAAGCACAGTGTGTGAATCTAAAGCCTAAGAAAACTTGTTATTCCATCTCTGATAATAGCCAGCAGGTGCTGTTAGACTACGGCCAGGCAACCAGAATGCAGCACTGTCCTGGACAGCTCCAGCAAAAAGCTGCTCAGGGACTTTAGAAACTGAGAGTCTGCCTTCTTATTCCCATTTCTCCCACCTTCAAGGAGACACTTGTTCAGTCCCAGAGATAATCTTCTGCAGTGAGAGTCCCACCATTCAGCTGTGGGTTGCAAACAGTAATCTCTTGTTTCTTTTGACCCCTCTATGCAATTCTTCTTGTTTGTACTGTGAAGACAATTCACCTTCTGTTTCTTATTTACCTCCTTGGTTTGACCAATGATTTTAGAATTCTGTCACACAACCCAGCAGAGGCACAGATAATCAGAGGTGTCTATGTTCTAGTGACCACAGGTACAACAAAATGTTTTTGAAAGTTTTGGGCAAGGTGATATACTCATTCTGGCAGCATTGCTGTGATGAATGTGTTTCTTAAAATCTGTACTGTACTGTCATTTCCTTGGAAAATGAAGAAATATATATAGGCACAGGAACCAGCAGAGGTGCTGGGAGCACCAGAACAGCCTGCACCACAGTCTGGCACAGCTGCTGGACTATGCCAGAACAGACCTCAGAGAAACACAGTGCAGTTATGAATCTTCTGATGTGCAGTGGAGAGTATGATGGATATATGCCTTATGGATATACAACCTGGCAGACAGATAGGTGAGACAACCTGTAGCTGCCCACTCACCACCATGCTGTAATCACTGTCCCTCAACAACCCTTTTTCTCCAAGATCCCTAGAGGTTTGTGTAGGAAAGCAATGAGCCATGACAGGAACAGGGCAGCTCTGTGTATGGACATCCATGCTGTGAGCAAATACCAGTTGGGTGAAAAGTTCAGGAGACTTTTTCCAAAGGAACTGAAAATTGTCAAAGCAGAGATAAAAACTGCAACTTTTATAAATGACAAAAAACTGTAATCCTGGCCAAGTTATTCCCCCTTCAGCAAAACAAGCCTGAACTGGTTTGGTTGTTTTCAGAATCGAATTGCAACACCCAAATAGTGTACTACAAAAACTTGTGTCCAAGAACTTTGCAACTCTATCTTCTACAAACTCTTGGTGTCTGGATACCCAGTTATTGGTTGTTCACAAATCCTTCTCTGATAGCAGCATGTTTCCTTGATAGCAGGAAGATACTGTCACCATAGCTACACTAAATACTTCAGTACTGCACATAGCCTGCTATCAGGGAAAGTTGATTTATTCATTTGAAGTGGGGTTTGTTGGAATACATTCTCACAAAAGCCTGATTTTTTTGTGTAACAAAGCTGATTGCACAGTACTGATGTAGGAAGACATTTTGGCTGCTCTCTTCTGGTTTTACATCATCAGTTCTCCATTGTGCTGCCATGTCATGCTCTTAAACTTAGTCAGTTATTTCAACACCAGAATTCCTTTTGTCCCTGCCAAGGCACTGGTATCTGCTGTCCCAGTGAGGAAAGAAAGTGAATTTTTGGAGGCTTTGAAAAACAATGAAAATCAGTGGTTTCAGTGACCCCTGACCTTGTCTCTGAAGGTAATTTGTCACTGAGGTCTTGGCTCTCTGATGGTTTGCATCATCTCCTTCCAGCCAATTCTGATGGCTTTGCCTGGGCTTCCTGAAAAGTGATTGTGTCACAGAAACATTGTTCTGTCCCCCAGTGCTTGCAAAGGTGAGGTAGCCACCACCTGCGAAGAGCAGGGGCCACTGTGAGGGACTGCAACACTTCCAGGCACTGAAGCTTCTGGGCAGGAGGGTTCAAATGTTAACAAACATGTGGGGCACGTGGACTGCGGCAGGAAGAAGGCAAGCATGGGTACTTAAGCAAACAACCAGACTTGGGGCTAGTAGGAAGCATGTTTCACCCAGCAAATGGGTTTAACATCCCTTGACAGCACTTCAGTATGCTGAAAACTCTTTTCCATGAGATGGCCCAAGCCCTGGCTGTTCTCTCAACTGTGTTATAAAGAGAACAGACCAGGCCAGGTCAATGGGGCTGTTGGCAGGCGAGAACATTCAGAAGTTGCATCTCCACTGCTGCTCTAAGCTCGTCCTCAGACACCCCAATCACACCAGACCCTCGTACCAGACTGGAGGGGGAACCATGACAAACATGGGCAGTCAGTGACCAGCAGCACTGCCTCACTCAGGCACAGGGCTCCAACAGCCTTTGCTTTCTCAGTCACTTAGGAGGAAGAGAAGCTCAATTTCCATTCTCACAGCTCTTCTTGGAGAAATTCCTCATAGACCAGAACTGCACTCTGGCCAGAGGGACATGGTCACCCTGGAGGATCTGTTTGGCACTGTGGGACAGATCTGTAACAACACCAAGTTTATGAAAATTTGTCAGCATCAACCTGAAGTCACACAAAAAATCTGACATTACTGCAGTACCTTTTCACAAGGGGACTAGAAGATTGGGTTGGACTAGACAAACTCCAGAGATGCCTTCCAACCCTAACTGCTCTGTGATTAATACAAACAGGATCGGTGTCTATCTTGTGTTTACAGCTCCAGCCAGCTCCTTATATTGTAAAATTTAAAACTAACTACTATGGCAAAATCCGCACTTCAATATGGGCAGGGCTAATGGTAAAATAAATCCTATTTATGTTTACAAAATTTTATCACCTGAAGGCCCTTGGCTAAGGGAGTTAGCCTGTAGGAGGATGTGACACCATTTGGGGTTCTCTGAACAACCTGTGAGCTGAATTGCCTGAATTGCCTGGCTAACAATTAATTAGTTGGGGATCCCTTTGGAGGTAATTACCTTCCACTGCCTATTAAGACAATACCTGACAAGATTATTTACCACCACATTACATCGTTTTATCTAATTCAGCTGCTCTGTTTTACATATTAAGCACTGTTAGAAAACATCTACTTTGTGTCATTGGCAGGCTAAATGATATCCAAGGGCTTCCAGGAACAGTGTGGAAGGATGAAAAAACACTGAACAATCTCAAACCACACAACACTATCAAGGTACATAAGGCCACATTTTGGCCAAGCACCACAGCCACTGCTGGACATCTGAGAATATTCATATAACAGATATAGCTGTCCCCAGAAGGGGTTAGCCTGGAAGGGAGATGAACCCACAAGGCATGCTTTCATGATCAACAAATACACAGTTTCCTTCTTACCTTGGAGATAAAAGTCATTTTGAGATAAAGACAATAACTGAAGATCTTGGCAGCTTGAAGCTGTATGTCAAAAAAAGTTTGATGACAGGGTAAAGTATTTTGGTTTGATGTCATATTGCATTTACCAAAAATATTAGCTTACGTAATAAAAGCCATATTGAGCCATAAATATTATAATTTGGGGTTAAAAATATCACTAGATCTTTTAAAATTGAAACACCTGCCAAGCCAATACTCTTCTGGGCAGAACTTCAGTTTGATGAGTATTAATTTTTTTAGCTGTTTATTTATTCTAATTCTAAATATATACATACATCTTCTGAAAATCAATAATGACTTTCACCAAAAAATTGCTCTTAGATTCTTCAGACATAGAAACAAAGCACCTACAGAAGCTATCTGAGAAACATTTCAGAACAAAATCTGTTTTACTGTATTTGCAATACGTGCTTGGAGATACTTAATGTGCACAAACAGCACAGACATTTATCTTCATAATGTGGTTGTACATTTTGATCAATTGCATTTTATTCAATGCTTATAAAAAGTGAAATATCATGCATTTTCTAAAAGTCCCAGCAGCCAGTATTTCTATTTCTATCCAGTTTATGTTCACTTTATAAAGACTAATTCATTTCCACTCAAGGACTCGGGGGAGTAAGCTCGTTAGTTTATAGGTGTATACAGACCACACAGCAGCATGCTGATGCCTGGTTAGGATCAGAAGCTTTGAGCAAGCCCATGCCTTAAAAAATAACAACTGATATTTTTGTAGTCAGAGGTGTTGAGTTTCATTCTGGCTCGTGAGGCATTCAGAAAGGATACATATTTCTCTGCAGCTCTTCCCTGAGTTCCACATACATTTTGGGACTGCAGGGCAAATACATAATGCTGCAGATGTCCTATTGTTATTTCATGGCTAGAGCAGAGAAGTTGTTTGGCATCTTAAGATGTGTAATTTTTGAATTGGAGACTGAGGTAGAGCTTCATTTGCATTTAAACCACTTTTTTGTTATATACTTTGACTATTTACTGCAAATCTACAGTAGCTGAGATACCATTATTCTGTTTTTACTGAACTCCCTGCCAAACTCCTGCAGGCAATGCTGGGAACGTAGTTCAGAGAGTTTGGTTCTGAGTGCCAGAGTTTTACATTCAATGCAGGAAAATGCTTCTGATCAGATATTTGACCAAAAAAACCCAAAAAAACCCAAAACCAACCAAACCCAAAAAACAACACAACACACAAAACCACCACCACCAACAAAACTGTTCACACGGCCAGCTAAATGAATGGACTCCACTTGTAAGTGAATAGTGTCCTCAGAGGCTAGCAAACAAAACTGGGGCTATGTTTGGGCTCTAAAACTTTGGTATGAGGTAAACTAGCACAGCTCAGTTTTTGCTTGTCTCAGAGACTAGCAAATCATCACTCACATCCTCAGATGTGCTGTGAAATTGAATTATTCGAGATAATTCTTTTAGTCCTAAGAAGCCCTAAGGTGTTGTTAATTATTACTCCCACATTACCTCCAGTCACCATAAACCCCTTCTAGGTCACAATCTTGGCAAGACTGAGACAAGATTCCAGTTATTTCTGAATTTAGAATTTAGTCATTAGACTAACTTATCATACATCCTTCATCAAATTAGTTAGATCCACATTGCAAGAGATATTTCACCATGTTAGGATATAAATTACTCAAGTCAATATTGAAAACAAGACTGTGAAGTTACTATCACAAACCTGAATGAAGAGAAACCATCTAAATTCTGTGCTTTGCCAAGCAGGATAACTTCAATCTATCCACTGGGAAAAAAAGAGAAAAAAAAAAAAAGAAAAGAAAGGAAAGAAATTACGCATCCAAAGTACTTTGTGAGTTTAAAGCAGGTATAAAATGTACCATCTGTTAGAGTTACCACACAGTAATACTGAAATAGAAAAGGCATTTCTTTGGCTGAGGGTTACCAGAGACAATGTCTGAGAGAGAATTCAGGGCACAGACAGACATACAGAGAAAATCACAGGGGCTTCGTTTCCTTTTGGTAAACCGATGAAGGATACTTATTCTCCATCAAACAGGACAGTTATAGCAGCTGGAAACTTTCATAGTGGCCCTGGGTCCACACATTGTGGCTTTTGTCACCTTCAGATGCCACATTTGAATGGTGACAGTGAATCTGCAACAGCCTGAGGAGCCTCAATCTCAAATGCAAAAGCATCAATAGTTAGACCAAGAGAGACTGAGATGGCATTCCCAAGTCACCCTTTATGAAATCAGTTTTACTTCTCCTGGAAAACTTCTACAGGACATGGTCATTGCCCAGTCAATACCCAAGTTATCCTGCTTAATAAGAAAATAATGTACTTTATTCCAAAATCAGAGCCAGCTTCTTATCTTCCTTGGCCTGTGGAAATTCCATATGTAGTACAAAACTTTTCTGACTTCATTAAGGAGAAGATCATAAGGTGTTGTGTTTGTTTAGGGCAATGTTAGATTGTTTAATGAAGTAAGAGAATATTTTGTGTGTTAGAGATTCTCTGATAGAGCTTGCACTGTGCTTACCATAATTTATAAACTTAATGGAAAGGGATGATAAGCATCATTCCAGAAATGTAAAATGAGACAAATCAATGGAAATTAACAAACTAATGGCCTGCATAGGTGTCAGTAAATTGCTTAATTTCCTTGGCTTCCAATGATACTATTTAATGAACAGCATTTCTCTTTAATTGCCTACTAAACAACCAATGATTACAAACTGATGGTTTTTTACTTGAACTGGTTACTTCAAATAAAATGCTCCATTTCCTTGCTTTAAAAACACAGTGCTGTTTTGCACTGATGTCTGCACCATCATTGATGGGACCAGCTTTGGGCTGGCTCACATTTTCCAGCCAGCCCATTGCTTGAATGGGTCTCTTAAGAATATGAACTCAACAGCAGCAGTGGTAAAACTTCAATGCAATTTCAAGGAAAATACTGCCCATTACTGCTCACAGCATCATTGCTATTGGGTTTAACTCAGTTCATTTCACAAGTATAAATAATTTCTATCAGCCTCTTGCTGCCCTTTCAATTAATTACACAACAGGGCGATACAGACATAGCCTGCACGGTCTTACTTCCCAAACAGCAAAGGCACAGCAGAGAGGTCTTGTCCTGCTTATGGGATGAATCTTGGCTGTACTGGTGCTGGGGAAGCCCATGAGCTCTGAGCACACTCAGATGTAAGGTACTGCTTATTCCCCTTGGGATACAGCACAAGCCCTCCAGGTCCTGGAAGGTCTGCCAGCTGGAAGTGGCCTGGCGCAGAGCGTGGCAGGGGAGAGACTGGATCCTGCAAACATCCCCTGCAAGGGAAGGTGCCAGTGCTTGGGTGGGGAGGGCTGGGGGGAGCTGGGACCGGCCCCACTGGCTCTGCAGCAGCACAGTTCCTTCACTCCCTCCCGGCAATGGATGCTCCCTGGGGCAAGTCCTGCTGTTTTCTGGTCCTTTGCTCTGCAGCAGATTAAAAAAATCCCATTTGCAGTAAAACCTTTGGCCTTTTGAAGTGACTGCATATGCTCCATGAAAGGCAGTGCTTGGTAGCTGAATCTGTCACCACTTCTAAGGGGAGCTTTTGGAACCTTGAGAACTAATCTGATGACCTGAGATCTGTAATTGCTGCTCCTTTCTGCCCCAGCAGATAACCCTGTGCATAAATCACCACAGCAATCCAAACAACAGAAAAGCGCTGCTTGTTTATTTTTCCCTGCCCTCTAACAGCACTCCCAGCTTCTGAGCATGATATTCAGAGAGGAGAAACAGGAAGGTCAGGGCAGGCGAGCAGAAAGTGTTTTTGTAGGGATTTTGGCAAAAACGTTTCTCATTATTAAGCTATAGATCAAAAAGAGAGTTGCACTTGTACATTTAAGTGTTAAATATTGCATCTGGTGTCTCACTGAGAGCAGTAAGGACTGCTATAATTCCCCAATGATTGTTTGAAAGAATGCATTCCCTCACAAAAGACCAGCAGGTTTATCTGACTGACGGAGAGAGCCCAGGTTGGCTCTCCTGTAAGGCAGAGACAGAATTGTTCCACTGCTGCAGTGGGGTTTGTGAGACCACAGCAGCAGCTGCAAAGAGAGTAAAAACAGTGATTGTAGGTCTGGCTGATCACTGCACAGATTTACTTTTCTTATTAGGGAAATCCCTTCTCAGTCACACCTAAAAGCACCAGAAAGCCCTTTCCTCAGGCCCTTGTGATGCTCAATTGCTGCTCCAGCCTCTGGGAAGCAAGGGCATTGGCATCTGTTACCATCACACTCTCCTTTACTCATTCACTGAGTTCAAGGAGTCCAAGCTCACACCAATTCACAGCTCCAAAGTACCTCCCATCAGGCACATAGGTGTCAGATGCTCTGAAGTTTCAGACTGCTGTAGATTATATTTGACTCAAGCTGCCACAGGCTGATAAGGACCTCAACAGTTGAGTTAACACCGAAAATTCAGTTCTGTTTTAAGAGAACATTTCCAGAATAATTCTGTCATTTCTGAGTGGCCAATAACTAGAAGATTCCAGTGTTTGAAAGCTTATTTAAGATGGATTGCAAGTTTCTGAAGAGTAAACCACCTGAATTAATTTCTAACCACATTCATTCCAAAGATGTGGAGGTAATTGATTGCTAAATCACTAAATCAAGTTCAATGCATAAATAAGTGGTAACAAGCGTTCCTAGCTACTTTGATGAGGATGAAAGAGAAAGTAGATTCGAAACTGCTTTTTTTCCTTTTTATTTTTTTTCCCCTAAGGGCTTGTGTCTTGCATGGAAAGCATGTATTTATCCTATTTATAAAGACAGTTTTTTCACTCTCCAAATCTTCATGTAGTCCAAGTAATCCCTCTTCTTAGCCTGAACAGATACATTCAATGCATGGAGCAAACTCAGAAAATAGAATCAAAATAGTGAAAGGAATACAGACAAAATTTCCAAATCAGGATAGAACCTCTTGATCTGCAAGACAGTTTATGTAGCCAAGGTAAGTGTGAAGCAGGATCTGTATTGACAAACCAGCTGGCCAGCACTCTCCTTAAAAAGCCACCCTGAGTGACCACCTAGAGGGCAAAGTTGAGGGTTTTTGGACTCCTGAGTATGAGCAACTCTGATATCACAAATGAAACACTTGATCTAATTATAGATGCAGGTACAGTTGTGTTGGTCACCCATAAATCCCTTTCTAGTCAATGTGGATGTCTGTATTAGGAGTCCTGTGCAGAAATCACTGTTTCTCTTGGTTGAATATAAGGGAAACTAGCTCCCTGAGCCTATGTCAAGGAATTCTGATGATTCAGGAACAGTCAGATCCTGCTCAACATACCTGCAGGCACTCCTCAACTCTATTGGACACAAAATCTATGGTCTATAACTTGCAATCTGATGCTGCAAGAAATCACCTCTTTCTCTGCTCTTGTTACAGATCATTCATTTGCTCTGTAGCTCCAGATATATGGCAACTGGGCCATTTACATTTCCCTGTCTGGTTTAAAAAATAAAAGATACAGTCAGGATACTATTTCTTCCAACCAAGTCAGAGAAACTTTCTCTCATGTGAGGCAGTGTTTGACAATGTGCACATTAAAGTCTCTGTCCTGAATGTTTGGATTTACTGCAGTTCCCAGCTGTGCTCAGCAGGATTGCAATTCAGAAAACCAAAAGATTAGAGCATAATTCTCTTCTTCCATCCCAGGCTGATAGCCCAGACTGCACCTTTGCTCCATGAGACTATGTATTTATATGTTCTTTATATGGCTAGATATTTAATCTGCAAGAGAAATAGAGGGCAGAAAATGCAGGGGTTGTCATGAATTATGATGACATGGCTATCATGGAATCTCTTTGATAAGACAAAACAAGTGTGCTAGGTACCAGAAAGATATGAAATGAAAAAATGAGTCTGAACCTCAAGACCGTAGAGAGACTGTTGTCACATCCTGTAAACAATCATGCCCCAATAATCACCTTTCACTGTACAGTGCACCTGGGCCTGGGTAAACCAATTAGTGGAATTTTGCCCTCTGCTAAGTCAAGTTGTGCTAATTAGGAAGCTGCAGTTCTGGTTCTGCTTCTTCTACTGAATGACTCAGCCACCTGTGAGTTACCAAGCCATGCTTACCAGCCGTGCATATCCACTGTGTGTGAATACTCTGAGAGCTCACACTGAGTTTCTCCAGGCAGTTCTCAGCACAGATAAAGCTGATTCTCTCCCATCTGAAAGCCATGTCAGAAAGGACATAGCCTAATGAGGATGCTGCCAAAATAACAAGTAGGGGATGAATTTCAACCTTTAACAGCAGACAGGATGATTGACTTGGTGACTGAAGGTCTGTAGAGCAAGGGCAGAGAAAAGCAGATTCAGTCCAAGGAAATGCTAGGGCAGCTTCCTCAGATATATCCAAAAGCCTAAGTTTGGACAGGGAGGTTTCATGTATTTATGCATAGGAAAAGTTTTCTAGCTTTCAGAATAAGGGGCCTGGAAGCATTAGCAGAAGCAGAAGACCTTGAGTGCTTGTTTAGAAACAAAATTCCTGGCATGCTCTGCTCACAGCACTTTGGAAATTGCCAAGATGAGCATCCAGCATTGTATGGCTGCTCTGCTGCTCCTGTTCCTGGAAAAGTGTGAAATGGAAAAAATCTTTCAGGAAAGAAGGGTCATCAAACTGCTCTCAAGTTCATATGAAAGAGACCTCAAATCAATGAATAGCTTTCAAGTAAGTCACTGTTTGGATGCTTTGTTTCCAGTGACTCAGCAGCTAACCTTTGGTACATAGCAGAGCTGCTGCCACCAGCACAAGGGAGGGGGTACACAAGGCACAAGGGATTTTGTGTGACAGAGGGTGCCCTTTTCCAAAAATGCCAGTCTGGATGGCAGTGATGACTTCACATTATCTCCCTTAAGGAAAACATATACATGGTAAATACCACTCATGTCACAATTATTACTAGGGTTTGAACTCCTCAAAATACTGCACATCAAAGCTTGTGCTTCTGTAGCACCTATAAAATGTACAGAAATCTAACACACATTTTCCTTTGCTTCCTCCTGCCTGAGTGTTGTTTGTACTTTTTTCTCTATGTCATCAGTAGCATTAAGTAGAAGAAAAAGGCACAAAGGAGAAGCACATGAGGTCAAGCACTCCTGGGTGCCCAGAAGGACATACCCAATGATTCCAGAGGGAGCTATAGGACTTGGCATCATTATATCATACAGACTTTACTGTGTGAGGCTGTGGACCTTTGCCATATGTAGCTCTGTATGGCGGTGCTTGCTGGCTTATTCTGCAATGTGAGCTGCACAGCTGCTGGAACAAACACAACACCTGTCCCTGATTTTGTTTCTGTGCCCTGCCTATAAACAGAGGAAATGGTCAGACACACTTGGCTATTTATGAAAGCAGAAAGCAGCCAAAATGTGTTGGATATGAAGTTTTACATGTTACTTGGCACCATTACCCTTCCTGTGCAGCAGAAGGAGATGAGGAAAAGCATCCTTGATCTGCAGAGCAGGGATATGACTCCAGCTGGGATGGATCTATAACGTGTTCCTGCTGGGATGCTGCCCACACACCCCTCCCAGCCCAGGGTGAGGGAAGGACAGGGAGCAACAGGCTGAGAGAGGTCCATGTCTTTGAGAGCTCCACACTGAGCAGTGGAGTCCAGGGCAAGCCATGCCCAGGTCTCCTCCTCCCCCTGCTCTGACATCCACAGGACATCTCCTGAGGCTCCCACCCATGAGAAGACTCATGTAAGTTTATACCCACTGCCTGTAGGTAGTAACCATGTCAGGTGTGAGTATCTCTTTCCAGATGTCAGCACACCAGCTCCCCTGTGGTCAGCCCACTTGACTCACAGCAGGACAGAAGATATTCCTGACTTCCTGCTATGTAATGAGCCCCATGAGCTCCTGAAGCCCCTGTGGAGGGGAGAACAAAACCTCAGCACTGCAGATGAGACTGAAACCTTTGCTTCACTAAGAGGTCAATTCTGCTTTGTCTGAGACAGTAGCACTGGAAAAAGCTCTATTTTCTCAAAATTCCTTCTGTGTGTGAAATGTTCTAAGCAGTATCTTGCAAATGTTGCGTTTCAGCACCTCACCAACTACGAAATTTTTATTCCTTTTTTCCCTCTTTAACCCTTTTAAAAAAATATCCTTGCACACTGCAGATTAATAGGCTGATTTGGGAACACTGGTGATACATGGCTATCTTGAGTCAGAGGAAAAACTGTTCCACTTGTGGTTCACGCCATTCTCTCACAAAATTTTCCTGCCCTCTGAGAGAGGCATCATACAAATGAAAAGTTTTAAACCACAAAATTTGTGCAGTATAATGATAGGCCTGCCTGAATATTCAAGTTAAACAGAGCACTGATTTTGGCAGAAATAACCCTATTTACAATAAGAAAGACATGTAATATATATTTATCATTATTCACAGCCTCTACTTCTTTCACTCTGCTCACCATCCCTTCCACATCTGAAAAAAAGCAACCTAAATTTATATTGATTCTGATTAACTCAATAAAATGTTGATCCCTATGAAGTTCAAATGCAGCTTGTATGTCAGTCTTCACTTGGCAGTTGCATGCCCTTGTTTAGTAAAATCCCAGGAGCAGAGAGCACTCAAAGCTGAGGTCTTTCCATTTGTAATTTCTGGTGCATTACAAATGAGCCTGGGACTTTCACCTTAACGATCTGGTCAACTTACAAACTCTTCCAGGACAGTTTTCATGAACTGGGGTTTTGCTCTTCTATTGTGCCATCAGTTAGTTTTTCTAAGAAATGCCTTTTTTTTTTCTTCTTCTTTTTTTTTTTTTTTCTTTTTAATACTGAAAGCTTTCCAGTAAAAATCCAGTCAGATTTATTTAGGAAATATGGATTCCTTCAATGCAGACTTTTACCTCTGTGTTAATCATTACCTCCTCATTTCAATCAGCACAGAGTTATAGAGTCTTTCAGGATTTTGGTCATCTCATCATGATGCAAATACCTAAAATTAGTCAGATGAGCCCTTGAAGTCCCTTTGCTCTCTAAAAGCTTAGATAGTCTTCATCAAAGATGTATGCAGCCAAATGGGAGTAATCACAATATCTTTGCTCATATTCAGCAGCACATATTTATTTTAAACACATAGATACATATATTTCTAATTCTAATTTATGAGATTAATTTTTTATACAAATATATTTTTATTAGCAATCAGCAATAAAATAGTATTTCATTGTTTTACCAGTATAATTAGATACAATGCAATGCATATGAACCAACTGAAAATCTTTCCCTCTGCCTTACTGAAGGTTGAGATGGTCCTTAATGGGTTTTCCTAACATCAAATATTTAACTCTTTAATGGCATTTCACAGCTATCTTTTTAAAGTATTCATCATTGATTCATTGCCATCCAAGCCAGAGTGAGCTATGACAGGGGTTACCATGGGCTGGACAAACCAGCTCCTGTTGATATCAGCAAGGAGGAAAAGGCTCCTGGTTCCACCTGCAGTGTGTGTTCTGACATCATACACATCCATAAGCACGAGCATAGCCTTCAGTTTTCCAGTAACACATTGGAAAATTAATTAATTTACCTGACCTGAGTGGAAACCAACCTGACCCTAAGCTCTCTTTTGCTGCACAATTAATTTATTACAGAAGTTTGCTCCACTAACTCACCTGACATCCCCTGTTTGCAGAAATGGATTTTCTTACAAAGTCACACACTAAAACACACATCTCTTCACCTCTGTGTAGAAGAGAGATATACCTGATAACTGCATTAGGCTAGGGGTCAGTCTACTCAGCAAAGCCTTAAGAAAATAAATTTAATTGGCATTTCTATACCAATAGAGTGCAGTCCTAGATTAAAATGGGATGGGGATGACAGTGTTGAGGTTATTTTAATATTTTCTCTTTCCCCTTTTTGCAGATTTTTTCATCTTTTTTCTTTGAGGCTTTTAATATTGTCTGTTGCCACCGCCACTCACCACTCATCAGCTGAAGTTTAAACCTTCAGGCTTTGTCCTGGGAAGAGGTCCAAAGCTCCAGTTACATCTGCTGCTGGGTGAGATCTGCAACCTCCATAAAGACATGGGAAGAAACACCCCTTTTTCCATAGCATGTAGTTGAGATGCAATTCACTCATCTAACACCATCCTAAATGATACAGCCAGCCAGAGTTCCTGAAACTTCTCAGAAATTATTTGCTTACCATGAGCTCAGCATTTTCCTCTATTATTTATTCTACAAGCTTGTTTATAATCTCAAGTTCTAGTCTGAGAGACCTGCTTAAGTACCTTCTAGTACCTTTCAGAGCTGGTGGCACTCTGAAAAGAAGCACCCATTACACTTTGAAGGGAGTAGCCAAGGAATGCAGAGTCAATATGTTCCTATCTCCTTCTCAAAGTTGTACTGGGACCATGGAAAACTAGTTTAGAGGAGAAGTCTAACTATTAGATAACTGAAGATGGATGGATACACTCCCACCAGCTGAGCAACAGGGGCAGGATTTAAATCCTGTAAGGAATTAAATCCTGTAAGGATTTAAGAACAATTGTGCTTTCCTACTAACAGCATATGGTTGCCAAAGATCTTTCAAGGTTTCATAAGTAGGGGTGAGCTTAATATAGGGAGAGGAGCCTTGAGTGGAGGATCTGCCACCTGCTTTCTCCCAGGCTCTGATCTCACATATTTATGTTGTGAGCTCTCTGTTGCATGGACCATCTCTGCTATCCACAGGTGCACTCTGCTTCAGGGATATCCTTTACCTAGAATTGACATCTACTCAAAGCAGTACAAGGGGTTCAAATTATTAATAATTGTGATGATAATGATGACAATAGACAACAGTGCACTGAGAAAGCTTTGGGATAAGAGTCTTTGGCAGGTAGGTACTACTGGGACAAGGCTGTTGCATCTAGCTTTTATCCCGAGTTCCTCCAGATGTTCTCAAAATCCTTGGGTCAGATTTTGCCACCTAAAACAGACAATAGAACCTGGAGCACCAACAATGCTTAGTGCCAACAAATCTGTAACACAACACTCATCAGGATCTCAAAGCTGGACTGACGTGTGGGGAAGATGCTAGTACTGCTCACAGGGCAGGAACAAAGCTCTGGATCATTGATGGATAAAAGGGGATGCTTTTATTTTCCAACAGGGCTCTGAGAACAGAGAAGCTTTTATTTTGGAGCCTTATTATCTTATAAAATATTAGCGACTTCATTGCTGTGGATACTAAGGAGCTTCAGCTACAGACCAAGTTCATTTATATAATCTTATGAAGGGTTTTTATTTTTATATGGCTTTTGACCTCAAGTCTAAAGGAAATGTCAAGCTGCACTGTAATGTGAGATCCAGGGAATGCAGACACGTCAGACATTTCCATATCAGCTACAAGACCTTTAGCAGTACACACAAATGAGCAGGGATCTCTAACACAGTGTTAAAGATGAGGAATGGACAGATTGCTTGTCAGCAACTGGAGAGAAAACCTTACCAGCAACATTTTTATTTCATCTGCCCAGGGGTGACAGATGAAGCATGAGCAGACACCTGAAAGAGGGGAGCCTGGGGAAAGGCACAGACTGGCATCTGGAGGTGGGATCTTTCAGCTTTGCTGTGTGAGCTCAAAAAAACCAGTACTCTGTTTTGGTCCTCACAGTTCTGTTTGAGCATTCCTTCTGTTTAGATAACTCCCTCCTCCAGCAGGAAGCTTTTTGGGCAGTGACCTACAGCTTTTGCTTTCTGGAAACAGATTTGGAAAGGAAATTGTACTCTATGAAAAAAAGATGTCTTAGACCCAAAAGCTTCTATACTCCTGTATCCTTCCCCAGCATTGCAGGTGCTTCTGTGCCATGATCTCTCCTTGTAGCACTCAGCTCCTCTTCAGAAGCAAACCCAAATCCCACACCATTATGTAGCTGCAGAATAAGTAAATCATTATGAACCAGCTGTACAGAAAACAAGTTAGCTGGGTTTGTTTTTTATTGAACAATACCCTGAAGTCCCAGTTCCCGCTTGCTGCAGCATTATCCTCTGATCTGCAAGCTGTTGACTGATCTGCTTGCTGCCCTCAGAAAATTAAGAGACCACGTGTCTGGAGTCACAGCAGGTCCCCACGGGGAGCTGAGTTACCAGTTTCAAGACAGCCATGTAATTAGCAGGCAGCCTACCACCATCACACTAAAATCAGAGGGTGCTTAAAGGGAGACAGTTTTTGTCCCAGGTCTTCAATGCACTTGACAGGCAGTAACTTTATTATTTAATGAGGCAACAAGGCCCTGAGCATTCACATTTCAGAGAGGCAAACTATCTCAGACATCCTGAGTTCCTAAAATATCTCCACAGCTCCTAAAGGAGAGCAGAGCTCTAGCTCCAAATACTGTGCTTGTTTTCCTGTCTCGCATTACAGCTCAGGGAATTGAACAAACAGGTAGCAATGTGTAGAAGGAAAGCAGAGGCACTCCCCAGGGATCCTGCACAAGCTCCAGGCTCCTGGCAGAGGGATTCCCTCTGCAATGGGGCTGCTGCACACAGACAGACCAGGCACAGCATGGGAGAGCTGTCCCCTGAACTCGACATGTCTCTCATCCCAGCAGAGCCAAGAACAAGAAAATGGCCTTGCAGAGGGGGAACTTTAAAGAAAATTAAAATGGGAGTCAGAAAAAGACGAAGTCCAGAACACACAAAAAACGCAATGGCAAAACACCTACTGGAACTCATAAAATGGCAATTTAGTATTGTCTAAAGGAAATTTAATCCTTGTTTGGGGTTTGTACCAGGATTTTTGAATGGTGATGAAAATGAGGCTTCCTCCCAAACACCCAATTGCAGCAGACACACCATGATTTGTTGTACATGGGGAAAAACCTCACATCTCCTTCTCACTTGTTGATGTTCATGACTTACCTTCCCCACACCAAGGGGCTTTGTGAAGACTGGCTGGCCCTGACTATGGGACAGGCTGACAGGAGTAAGAGGCATTTTGAAATCCTTGCTGCAAGCTGAATCCCTTCTCAGCATGCTGGGACTATAGGCAGATTTGGAGCTGGTTTAATTGGCAAACACCCCAAAGGATAGTTGCCTACATGTTCACATCTGTTGCTATTTATGTGTGTGCATAGTGATGCACATGTAGACTTTCTCTCTATTTTTCAATATTCCTGCAACTCAAATGCTTACCTTGCATGAGATTTGCCTCGTTGGAAGATGTCTGCTGAAATTTATTAGGAATGGCATATTTTTTTCAAATTTCATTGAGATATTTATCACTTTCCAATTTAATAAATACCATCTGGAAAATTATTACATAGTCATTAACTAAATTCTTTTGCTTGGGAGATTTCATGTATAGAGAAAAGCTACAATGGAAAAATGAGATTATGGATCCAGAGAAAATGTAAATCTCCTTCCTCATATATAATAAGATTGTTTTGACTCTAATTTTTCATCCCTTCCAATTCACTGAAGGGCTACACTTTGACTGCTTGATTCAAAAACTGACATGAAAGAGGTCCGTGGTGCAGAAAAAGAACCTGGTGAGGACAGGTTTGAGAGTCCAGCTGATCATGGGAACTCAGTTCACTTCTGCAAAGTGCTGCTTTATGGCTTTTCCCTCCCAGTGTGAATAAGAAGTTTGCTTTGCAAAGTGACAGATAAAGCTGTTTCTGAGCAGATTTTCTCCCTTCTGAGAGTCTGTAAAAACCATACATCTTCTACATCAAATGTAAATCAGTGTTTATGATCATTTCATTGTTCTCTCTTTCTCCCACTCAGCCTTGAAATCTCTTTCCTTCTTTGCCTGCTTTGCCTGCCTTTTCTTCTTCTTCACTCAGCTCCCTCTCCCTCCCTGTCACCCTTATGGCAGTGGTTGTGTGTATTGCAGCCAGGTCTGACCTCACAGCAATTGAGACTTCCATTTTAACTCCTCATTTTGTGATTAACAGAGCAGAAAGCCATTTGCCATTAAACTCTACCTGCTTTTCTTCCCTTTCTACCCTTGCCCAGCAGCAGCCAAGCCCCCAGTGTGCTACCTTTAAAGGAGAGCTCACCCTTAAAAGTGCTCAAAGTGGGATTGATCACCCCACTTTGAGCACTTTTAGCCCATACCATCATTATACCTCAATGTTCAACTCACTTGGGGTGGATTAGAGTGAAAAACCACTGAATGTGTTTGTAATTATACAAATGCAGGGTTTATTGTAGGACAGTTTGGTTGCACAGGAAAACAGGTACGTAGCAATTTTGATTGCTGATATCTACGGTAGTATGATAATATAAAAGCATAAAAATATCACTTCAGGACATGCCTAAGAAAGAGACGGAAAGGATAAGAATAGAAAAATCTCACCACCCATAGGCCTTGTGAAGAGGCTCAGCTGTTGCCTTTTCAATGTTTGTTGGTCAAAGTGATGGTCACAGACAAAGTGGCAGTTGCAGACTGGATCCATCTGGTGGTGAGGAAAACCCCAGAATACAAACTCTGTCAGGTTTATATTCACTCAGGCTCAAATAGGAATGCCCATATACCTCCCCTGGAGTAGGGAGTTTCAACTTGGTGATATAATGTTGTGGATCTTGGGACATTTTGGGAGTCTTTGACACATTCCAAGAAGATACAGCTGCCTATTACACCAGTGCAGTTGAGTCCATTATAACACAGCTGAGTTCACTGGGTAAGGACAGAGACAATTCCCCACCACACAGGGTTTGCCTCTGCCCTGACCTCATTCAACACCAGCTGTAGCCAGAGGAGAGCTGTGCTCACCCTCTGTGCCTCTGCACATCAGCAGCTTCCCCCTGAATGTCTGAACCATCAGCATTCCAGTCTCTCCTCCTGTATCACTTGTGGATACATTCTCCTCCCTACACCAGGGATGACTGAACAATAATACCCCCTTTATCTTATCTCAAGTTCCCAAATTCAAGGCATTAGGCATATTTAGTGAGGGGTGGGCTTGAGTCCTTACAGATATTGTGTCTTTGCAGTTTGCTATGCTGGGCAAAAGTCCTTCAATGGTTTTAGAAGGTTTAAGCCATTAACAATTTCAGTCTCTTATATATGCTTACTTTAATTCACAAGTCTTTGCAAATAATTATAAAGCACCAAGCAGGAGCCACAGACTAACACTCACTTGGAGATCCATGCAGTCTCACCATTTGTCATCCAGCCCCCTCCAACTGTCTTCCCAGCTGAAGACTAGAACAGAAATGATACTTTATGAAGCCCTGGAACAGAAATGATGCTTTATGAAGCTGACCTAGATATAGATCAGTAAGCTGATGAAATCTGCAACAGAGTAAGAAAAATGAATGAACTCAGTGAGCAGCTCCATCCAAACCCCAGACTAAAGAGCCTGAAGAAACCACATTAAGATGGGAATTTGAATGAGATTGATGGCCTTCAGCTCTGTACCTGGGGCACCGAGGCTGTGAAGGCTCATCAGCCACTCAAAGCACTCCAAGTACCTCTTGAGTTTCCTCTGTGTGGTCTGGCAAAAAAAGGAACAGGGGGAGGGGGGTGGGAGTGATTCGCACCTTATCAAAGAAAGAGAATACCAAGCAGGGGAAGGACCAAAGGAAAATGCACATCATCATTTATGCTGGTCCTTCTTTCCTGATAGCTAAGAAGGATCTAGTCGGACTAAACTCCCTCTGGGACAGGGACTGTGGCCTAGATCTGCAAATATGCAGAAATACTGAATTCCCACTGACTTTTTTTTTCACCATTAAGGCCTAAATATCTTTGCTATAAATCCAAGCACCTAAAAATTATCCTATATTTAATCTCATAACTATGCCTTATATATAACTTACTTATGCATATACACGTGTGTGCACCTTTGCAATTTTACCTTTGGTAATGTAATTTTGTGCCTCAGCCTGAAAAGCCCAAGGAAACATTCCCTGGCAACGTTCTCAATTTTCCACATTGTTAATTGTTACCATAGTGCTGGCAAACACCTTCACTGATGATCCCCAGGCATGGCACAAGCTTGTACATGGAGCTGACATCATTGCCAACACACAAACTGGATGTGGTCAGGCTACAGCGTCTGAAGTTTGCCTGGAAGACATGGGCCACTCCTCAGCAGCTGGGCTCAGCATCAGGGATAAGTACAGGCATATGCCTTCATTCTCATCCAGGCACAGGCATTAAGCAACTGGCCAAGGAAACAAAAATCTGTGGCAGGAAACGTTATGTCCAGAGCCCTTGTAACAAGTGTTTCTTCCAATCATGAAGCCAGAGCCAGACCTGTGTGGTACCCCAGTATCTCCAGTCCTCAATTCACCCAGAGCTTCAGCAGGAGACTTGGACTGTTTAATACCAAAGCCTTGCTGCTATTCCAAAGTAGAAGCTGAATAAGCCCTTATCAAGCACAAACGAAAAAGCAGATACTTCACTGCCTTATTTATAACCTTGTTATTAGGAGGAGTCAAAATGCTTTGTAAATGCACTTTCTCTTCTGCAGATGGAATACAACACATGTGGGGGAGCCCCTTGCTCTGAGCAGGGGCTCAGGATGATGCTCCTCTGGCTTCAGCAACACTGGTCTGCTTGCTCTGCATCTTGAGTTTTGAGTCCTGAGTGACACAAGGCATAAAAGAAATAGATGAAGAATTCATACTCACTTGCTCACTTAGCTGAGCTCTAGATTAGAGCAGTTCTTGCAGCAATAGTTGTGACTTGTCCCTACTTCACCCTCTCAGTGGAGTACAGCACAGGCAAGGGCAGGGGTAGGGAGCTGTTGTAAACAGAGGTGAAGCAACCAGGTCTCAATTCCAGAACCACTGCTAGGACTTCTCATAGTCTACCTAGAGAAACCAGGCTGAGTTGTTCTGTTTAAACAGTTTGGATTCAGGATGCCTTTGGGCAGCTGAAATGCAATGTAATGTCAGAACAGACAGTATCAATTCAGTGGGAACTGTCTCTCCACAGCCCCCTATGGCTCCCATGGAAATGACCTGTCTGACCTTTGTATCACCACTTCACTCCAACTTTCATCTTCTGTTTTCTTTTTTGCCCTCAGTGGGGTTTCACTCTCCCATCTCCTTCTACCACTTGGAGGCCTGGAGGAACAAGAGCCCTGAATTAACACTGAGGCTCTGCTCTTGCCCATCTTTCCTCCCTAGTCCACTGTAGTTGTGCTATAATATAAAGACTTCATCTTGTATAGGTCCCTGCCAAGTTGGTAGACAATTGTAAAACCATGTAAAAGCTCCCTTGCTCCTAAAAGCTCATAGCAATTAACATCTTGCTCAATATTTACATACCCATGATCCTATAGAAAATGGCAGAATTAGCAACAATTTATGCCTCTTGCCTTGACTGCAGTGCTCCCACCCATGGAAAATTATGACTTCTCTCCCATTCAAGTGTCATCCAGACACCGTTTGTCTTTAGTGAGGCAGGCAGATAAAGGTGCACACTGTCATGGTATTCCCAAGCCACTGAGACTCTCACTGCCCATGCTGGTGGGGCAGGATTGTGTCTGCAGCTCTTACCTAACACACACCAGTAACAGACTCCTTGGGAAATACTTCCTCCCTGCTGCCAGACTCCACCACTATATATAACTCCACCGTTTTCTGTGCAGTGTAGAGGAGGCAGAGTGAAAATCTATCAACAGGAGTATTTTAACTCTATGCAAAAATATCTTTCAAAAAGTAATTTTTGAGGCTGGGGGTGGTAGCAGTCTGTTTACATAACATGTTATTTTTTGATTAGCAGCTGATTAATAATAACCAAGCCTGACTGTAGAAGCAATCGTTTTATGAGTGGACTACTTTCAAACATGGTAAAAAAATGGGTTCAGGTTTTGTATTCAAGGCTATCCCACATATTTTATGAAAGGAAATGTGGGGAGAATCAACAATGCTCAGTGTTGAGCTGGAAAGTGAAGAAAATGGGGCCAGTAGACAGGCACAAACTGGTACAGTCTTGGTCATTTTGCAGGTACACACACACATATACATAGAGCAGCATCTTGGGGACAGTGTCTCCACAGCCACTTCAGGAAAGAAGGCAGGATGGAGATTCATGGATACAGCTACATTCCTATCAGTACCTTTGCTGGTAATAATGGCAAAAGACTGGTAAACTGCTTGGCAAAATCTTCCCATTAATTCTGCAGCTCAAACTGAGCTACTGAGCAAACACTGCTGCATGCTCAGTGGATGGCTGCAATTTGTTCATTCAGGACAGATGGCTGATTTGGGGCTTTTCTTTAACTGAGTGCTGGAGGCTTTTCTATAACTGAGTGCTAGAGTTAAAACAAGAAACAAGCCTGTTGCAATAAGTAACACCTGATGTGAAAATAAAAATGGCCTGATTTTCATTTCTTGATGAAACTCTGTCCATTTTCTCTCCCTCCACTGCAAAGAATTTGCAGGATCTGTCTCTCTATGGCTAATTTTAATTCCCCAGTAATGTGATAGCCATATAAAAAATGAAATGCTGGTGAAAAAATATGTGTATAGGATTTGATGTGTATGTCAGACTAGAAAATTCACTGCAACTTTCTATTGTATTTATGAGATTATGTGTGTTTAGGCACCTCTACATTGCATTCTTCATATTTTATGGACTGAGTCCTTACAACTCCCATCAAATTGGTGAGACTTATTGGTGTCCTTCACATCTCAAATAAGTAATCATATTAAAGGAAACTCATTCCAAAGGAAACTCATTCCAGTATGCAGAAACTTAATGGCAGCACAGGATACCCATCATCTCCTCTTCCATGGACATTTTCCAGTAGTAACCCAAAGCACAAAGAGATTTATGTGCAGGGAGTAGAACTCTGTGCTGATGTAGTAGCCTGTGGTACAGCTGAGACCACAAAAATTCCTTTTCTAAATTTAATATTTTTGCTTTAAAAGATGTTTTCTAGGTCAGGTACCAAGTAGGCAGCATCTTGGAACCTCCCCTGAAATATTTGCCGTAATTTCTGTGAAGTCATGGCTGTTGCCTGAGGTCCCTCTTTTGTACCAGGAAAACAAGTAGATCTGCATTAAAGAGCAGGCCCAAATCTGACCCATCATCTTTGCTGTCTCCCTTGGAACTGCCAAATCTGAAAAGCGCCTCGGAGTTCTGAGATATTTGTCAAAAAGAAATGAATGGATAGACAAAAACTCACTATAACTTATTTTGCAAGTGCATCAAAATATTGCCAAAACATTTCCAAAGAGGCACCCTGCAAAATTCATGCTTTCTTACTGCCTTTTCCTAGGTGATTCCCTGAGAGAGGCAAGAGACAGAAGCAATAAAGGAAAACCTTGAATACCATCCTCTGTAACCCTGTTGCCTTTGATTTCAGATCATAACTCAAGTCTGATCTGTAGCAGTTAAAGATGACTGAGCTCCTCATACAGCACCTTCTCCATGAAACCTGGATCAAACAGCCTTGAAATGAGAAGGTCCCACTTCTCAGTCCGTGTGCTGCACAAATGCCAGAGCCAGCCTAAGCACCAGCCTGCACCAGCCAGCATCCCACCCCTGCCTGTGTGGCATCAGCTCTGGTCACTGCCAGGGACAATGTCCTGGCTCTGCTGATGGCTCACATGTGGCACTCTGCAGCAGAGGAGCCACTACTTTCCTTGTGTTTATCCCACAACAACACCAGGAGTGATCCTAGAAACACCGGGTGACTCACAGAGAGCTTTTCTGACTGAACTGCCCACTTAGACAGCCGAGAGTTCTAAATTTGATTTTGGGCTGATGATAAGTTGAATAGAGCCAGGAGCATGAGCTGGCAGCCAAAAGGGCCAACTGTGTCCTTACCACAAGCTGATTTGGGCTGTAGTAAGAATCATGTACAGTCAGAATCATGTTGTCAGAGAGAAAATCCTACATACAGCCATACTGGAACTTCTTGCACTAAAGCATGTTGATTTTGGCAAAATTTTAATATGAAAATCTTTAGCTCTCATCAGGTTTAGATGTGTACATTTAGAGTTGCCAAGCTTGTTGTGTAACTGTTTAGCTTTTCACTTCCCAGGGTCCTGTGAACTGTATAGTACATGTTAGTACCATTTTATGCCATGTAGGTACAGCCTGTGCTGTGCCACTCCTGCACACTGTCCCAACAGGCTGTGGCAGGGCAAGGCTTCCTGCCTGCCTGGCTGGCAGCTGCAGTCCAGGCATTGCTGGTGCTTGAGCAGACACCCTGTGTGTGCCTCATGTGGAGCCCAGTCTGGGCTTTGACTTGCTCTTGCCGAAGTGGGACTGAAGCAGAGGAATGTATTAAATCCATATGATGTGGGTGTTGTTCAACCCACAGGAGGAACAGAGGAGGAGGTGAGGTGCCATCTGCTAAAACTTGCAGACAAGACCCCTAGAGGGAGGGAGCAGAGATGTTTTGACATCTCTAGGGAAACTAGGGGAAGTACCATGGGGCTGAAGTACAGCTGAAGCTCCCAAAGAAAAACATGTTAACTCCAGATAATGTACGCTGTAGAAAGGCTATCTCAGATCAGTAAAACAAGCATTTCATTTAGGGTCTAGATCAGCAGATCTGAGGGACCACCCTGTAAATCAGCATAAGCTTGTGAAAAAAGGAAGGCTTTGGCATTTTCCCAACAAGATTACAGCTCTATACACTATATTTATATTCTCAGGTATTCCTGAGACACTTGAGTGTTATGCAATATTGTGATGGTTTTGGCTGAGAGAGAGTTAATTTTCTCCATAGTAGCTGCATGGGGCTGTGTTTTGGATTTGTGCTGGAATCAGTGTGGTAATACAGGGAGGCTTCATTACTCCTGAGCAGGGATTACACAGAGTCAAGGGCTTTTCTGCTCCTCACCCCTGCAAGGAGGCTGGGGGTGCACAAGGAGCTGGGAGGGGACACAGCCAGGACAGCTGACCCCAGCTGACCCAAGGACATCTCACACCATATGGCATTGTGCTGAGCTCATTAAGCTGGTGAAGGAGGAAGAGATGGACATATTTGGAGAGAAGACATTTGTCTTCTCAAGTCACAGTTACGTGTGATGGAGCCCTGCTTTGCAGGGGATGGCTGAACATCTGACTGCCCATGGGATGTGGTGAATCAATTCCTTGGCTTGCTTTGCTTGAACATGTGGATTTTACTTTACCTGTTAAACTGTCCTTACCTGGACCCATGAGTTTTCTCATTTTCACCCTTCTTGTTCCCTCCCCCACCTCACTGGGGGAGTGAGTGAGCAGCTGTGTGGGGCCAAGTTGCTGGCTGTGGTTAAACCACAACAAGTGTGTTCATCAACTAACATGCATGACAGAGGTGTACACATCAGGGAAGTGGTCACAGCACTAAGCCTGAGTTCATGAAGCATTTGGATAACGCTTTCAGGCACATGGTATGACTCTTAGGGTGTCCTGTGCAGGGCCTGGAGTTGGACTCTATCATCCTGATGGGTCCCTTCCAACTCAGCATGTTCTATGATTCTGTGATTATGAATCAACAGATGCATTCAAGACTGGGTCATGTATAGGTCTTCAAGTGTGCCCAGGCACCAACAGTGCCAGAGGAGACTTGTTTTGTGCAGGGTCCTGCAGAGATCAGACTCTCAGTCAGCATTAAATGAATGCTTTGACTGTGAAAAATGCTTTTCTGCTGTGAAAACATGCAGCAGATGACAAGATCAGGCAACGAGCAAACAAAAGATAAAATGTCTTACTTTCCAAAGTGGTGTGGACTACTTGGTAAAATGGCCAGAATTTAAAAGAATGCACTTGAATATGGGAAACTTCTTTAAAAAAACAGTCTCTTTACATTGGATAAAGAAATCACATTTCTAAGCACGGAATAGTGAGATCGTGGTTCTTCGACAGCAAAGCATTTATATGTGCTGACATCTGTTGGGTGTCAGAGAACAAAAGTTACAGCTGTTAGAAATACTCCTCAGCACATTGTAAACTTTAGTCTGAAGGCTGAGATCTGCAGAGGCAACACACTCCACTGAATAGCCTTCCCTGATGTTCCTGGAGGAATGCTGGAGGAGCAGAGTGCAGCCACCTGTCCCAGCTCTCACCACCATAACTGCCCCAACATCACCAGGAAATATATGGCCTTGGACAGACATCACACAAAAAGATTTGTGGGGAGTTTTTGACAGACATGATTAAATAAAGTAGAGAATTGAAAGAGTAAGAGATGTCAGAAGATCAAAAGTGTACATGCTGGTCAGAAAAGACATTCTGACTATTCAGAGCTCGGTATCAATATTTTGATATGCAAAGGTCTCAAAGGAATATCATTAAACTGACAAGAAAGGTCTTAAACCAGCAAATTTTTTAACCTAATTGTGATTTGATCTATTTATTCTTTCTTTTCCTAACGGAAGTTTCCCAAGACTGAAAATGTAGCCCACCTCAGCAAACAACATAATCAATAACATGAAATGAAATCATCATAAATATTTATCTTGTAGAGAGGTGACTGGAAAAAAATATTCCAGGCAGTATTTTAAAATATATGTTTCAAGGAAGCATATGCCCTTTATTGGCAGTGGACATCAGAACTTTCTGTTTTTCATAACTGCTGAATTCCCCATCCATGAATCCATGGGGAGAATGAAGGGCATGACTTTAGTATACAATTTTTTTTCATCTCAGTTTACCAAACACATATTGGCCTCCCTGTGGGACCAGACCCAGGAGTCCACGCCCTGTCTGGAGCTGCAGGCAGAAAGAAGGCACCAGTGCTCAGGTCAGCTGTCCCAGCTGTGTCCCCTCCTAACTCCTTGTGCACCCCCAGCCCCCTCACTGGTGGTGTGAGGAGCAGAAAAGGCCTTGACTCTGTGTCAGCACTGCTCAGGAATAATGGGAACATCAGTGCTTTATGCACTATTTCCAGCACAAATCAAAAACACAGCCCCATACAGCTACTATGGAGAAAATTAACTCTACTCCAGTCAAAATCAGCACAATATGAGACTTCACTGAGATTTTATCTCTCTTTCTTAGCTGGTTAGCATGGACTGTCTTTATGTTAAATGGAGGGGAATAGGCACCTTTATCTAAATAATGTATTCTAAATACACCTCATTCTAAGTAATTCTAAATGTAGTTTAAATCTAAAACTGTAGAATGACATGAGTGAAATTGTGAGACTGTCAGTTTTCCCCCACGGACTGTAAAGGGGGTCTAGATGAATTGCTCAGTTACAGACATGCAGTTGGTGGCATGAATTGCAGGAATGGGGTGTAATCACAGCCCACACAAAATTACAGGTGGCACATCAGCACAACACACACCAGCCAGCTATGAAGCCAGCATCAGCCATGGCAGCCATGGTGCTCTGCACAAAGGGACACCATCCCCATCACTCTCCACTGAATTTCTCATTAAGAATGTGTATTCCTTATAATACCTTGCCATTAGCAAAGCAATTTCTTCCATCACAATTTTACTCAACATTTTCTATACAGTGCAAGGAAACAGTGTAGCAATTGTTTATTGTTCCTTTAGTAATAATTTCCAAAAAGTAATCAGAATTATTTAAATCCAAATAGAAAATTTGTTTATATAAGACTGTCAAAATTTGCTACTTTGGTGAATTGCTGAAAAAATGAAACCTGAAGTTGAAATATAGTGTTCTTCTTCACTTAGCATAAGAAGTATTTTCTGCTCAGAGTTCAAAATACATTTCTGAAGATATTATGTTTAAAATAGGCTCACTGGGCAAGAATTCTTAAATTGTTTCACAGTTGAGTAAAACAAAAGTATAGAGAAATAGAAAGAAGATTACTGATTTACTGCAAACATCAGACATATCTTTCCCCCCTTGGCAGAGGCAGACATGGCATATTATTTCATTTTTAAGAGATCACTAGCAGACCTGTGGTAAATTAGAATTTATATGCAAGTGTCCTTTGGGGAATTTGGCTACTTTACTGTTCTGAAACAAGAAGTAGCAGGTCAGCTGTGAAAGATCACTCTCCCCTGAAACTCTTCTGAGAACTGCTCTTTTCAGTGCTGACTTGAAACAAATTCCATACAGTAGGAAAGACACAAGACACCCTGTTTTTTTCTAGCAACCTGACTTTGTATCTTCTCTATCACTTCCCTACAACCCAAATCAAAAAACACAGCAGTCAGTGAGAGGGTTTCCAGTGATGTGTTGAGTGAATGTATAGAAAAAAAAATCTACCTTTTGGGATCCTGTTTATAGGGATTAGAAAGCTGAGCTGTTTATAGGGAGCAGAAAGTAGAGGACGGATCTATACATGTGAGTGAAGTGTAGGCAGCAAAACATGGAGACAGTTTATGTATGAGTATAATATTTATAGAATTAAGGTGCAAACAAGATCTTTTCATTTGGCTTTCAAGTGGTTTCTATGCCCTAATAAGAGTCTGAATCACTTAAGCAAATTCAGCTTTCCCAGCAAGCACATAAGTAGGTGTGTGCATTTCTGTGGTGCTGATTAATGGCTGGGTGAATGCCATAGGACATCTAATAACTCTGGAATACTTTTGTTGCCCAAAGTTTTCTGCTGATTTTCCTTGGCAGCTTTTCCTTGCTCTCTGCTAGGTTCTGGGTGAGCTGTTCCCCACCCCAAGGCCTCTGGCACCACAGTCTGCAAAGAAATGACATCTGCCAACTCACTCCTCTCCAACAATGTCAGATACCTTGCCTTGAGCCACATAAAAGCATTTGAAAAAACATGAATTCAGGCCAGAGGCATTTGACTACAGCAGCATTCTCAGGATAACTATGAAAATAAAGTGAGTGAGTCTCTCAAAAGTGCCCTACACAGGCTTTGTACTCCTATTGAGTTCAAAGAAATCAGTTAGCTCACTACAGGCCGAAGATCTGCTCCGGTGAGGCTCATTTCAACTCGGTAAAATTCAATTATTTTTCCAATCTTTACCTGACAGATTTTGCTCATCCTCTTCCAGACTTAGGAGGCATTACTTGTAGAACAGTCAGTAAATCAGTCTCAAAGTTAAGGAACAGGCTACGACCATAAAACATAGCAGAGAATAGATAACCATGATATGACTCGAGACAGAACAAATACAACTCAAA
This sequence comes from Cettia cetti, assembly GCA_013401135.1. Lineage (NCBI taxonomy): Eukaryota > Metazoa > Chordata > Aves > Passeriformes > Sylviidae > Cettia > Cettia cetti. The sequence continues at coordinate 128,920 of VZUI01047485.1, forward strand.
AGAAATACCCGATTGTAAAATCACTGTTGCCTCAGAGATTCTGATAAACAGACTGGCTGCCTCTGTCCTTTTCACACTCAGACATTTGCTGCCTTTCAAGCATTAAAGTCCATTTTTTCTCTTAACAATGTTGATTGATTTGATGCTGCAGACAGTGGGTTTGTAAAGAGCATTTTCTTCATATCCCTTCCTCTCATGCACCTGTTATGGTAAAAGAATAAACTGTATAATCATCTATTGTTTTTCTACTCACCTTTTTTCAACAATATCTTGGCTTCTGCACAAAGCTGACAAGACCTTTTTCTGTTCTGCTATTTGCTGTTGGAGACTGTTTACTGTTTTACTATCTGGTACTTTTATTTATTTCCAGTCAATCCTGGAACATTTCTTCATTTATGGAGATAATAATTTTTGGCATAGAACTGAATATTTAATTTGTGATATTTGCTGTTTAGGGCTAAACTCTTCATGGTGCTCTTGCAATACTAACACATATTTAGGAGCTGAAATCAATACAGGAAAGCTGAAATCCTGATTTGTATAGGGAAGGCAGAGGGAGATTCAGTAAAAACATCTACAAACTAAGTTTCTCAAGCAGGCTGTTCCTTAAGGACAGCTCCTATGTGCTTGTACTCATTTTGTATCTAATATGAACCCAAAGGAAAAGGTATATATTGTTAAAAAATTCTTGAACTCCGGCTGCAGACCTATTTCTGTAAGCCTGCAACATCGCTCACATGTAGCACAGACCCCATCCAGCAGTAGCCTCTGAGGATCCTCATGGGATTAGAGAAGATGAAGAGTTTCATCCATTGACCTCTGCCTGTAACTTCTTCACTGTATCATGTTCTGTGGAAAAGCCCTGCATCCTGACTCACACATTCCTACTGGTGAGCTATGGATTTTCTAAAATATTCACAAAGCAACAATGAAGCTGATGAATCAGAGTTAACTGTTACCCTCACAATTCAGCACTTCACTCTGACACTGCAATCAGCATTTATTTACTGTAATTAGTTTTCCGCAGCCCTTTATTCATGAGGAACCACAGGGAAAGAGGAAAAAAACAACCATCCAGTACTACTTTTGGATGTGATCATATGGGGAAATCTGCTCATATAAAAATATCCCCATATAAAAAAGGAAAAACTGCCAAGGGAGTAAGTCAGGGGAAGCAAGTTAAGAGACAGGACCCATGTGAGATGCGGGGCTGGGGGCAGGGGGCAGAAGCTGAGTGCTTCAGTGTTTCTGCCTTGTGTGACTTAGGCAAAGCAATTTTATTCCTCTTCAAATTTCATTTGCAGCCTGGAAATATCAGCAGCTTTCCATTCCTCCTCTTCCTCCTATCCCACTTAGTCACACTTCGAACTCTGCAGCTGCACCTCCACTTTGGTGTGTTTTCATACAGTGCCAGCACAGCTCAGCCACACGTACGGAGCTGCATCGGCACCAATCCCTGATGCAAACCAGGGAGGAAATGCCATTCCCAAGAGCTGCCAGCTCACCTCCCACCCATGCCTGCCTCTGCTTGCCTCTGTGGTGCAGGTGGGGCATAAAACAATGCCCTCAGCCTCAAGTATGAGTCCATGAGCAACTTCTCTTGAAGAAACCATGAGGTTTCTTCTCTTGCAGACTCTGCAGGGTACTGGAGGCTTCCACAGTCATTTTATTCACTTTAGATTTTAACTGAGTATCTCAATAGCGAGAAGTAAAATCTACTTATGCTATAATTAGATATGCCAGAATTAACCACCTCACGTTTTTACTGACACTTAAATTAGCATTCATTGGGCATAAACCACTGTGAATAAGCTAATGAAATTATTATTCATTTGTTGATTTGCCTATGCATGTTGATAACTATATGCCAAGAACCCAATGATTAGTTAACAGCCTCATTTATTTTAAGGAAGCTGATGTCTTTCACTGGCATTGGCCAACTGCCATGCATCCCTTCAAAAATTTCTGATTAACCTCTTAAGCATCTTGGGCATTTTTTGTGAGAAAAACAGCAGCATCTCTACGGAGACAACTGCTACACATCTTCTCACCTTGCAAAGGTTTCTTGGCCTCTGCCCCTTCCAATTGCATCCTGCTGATGCAGCCCATTACTTCCAGCCTGCACTGACATTTCTCACAGTTATTTGATGCTTTGTCATTGCTCTGTAAAGGAGGAGACAAAGCATAGCTCTCCTCATCTCTTAACCAAGCCCATACAAGTAATCATAAACCAGATCATTTGCTCTCAGTGTGATTTTGAACAAAGCTGTCAGAAGTTGCCATTGTTCTCCATTGGACAGGCTCTCAATTCTCCATTAAATGCACACAAGAACTGTCCCTCTGATACTGGATTTGGCACAGAGGCCACCAGAAACCAGAGACTGGCAACTTTCCCATCCACAAGCACTGCTGGTGCTTATCCAGCCTCTCTGGATATTTCTGACCCATGTGAGACAAGTGGGTCAGTGCCATTACCTCTTTAGAACTGGGCACTTGAGGCACAGAGCTGAAATGGTTGTTGAAGGTCACCCACAAAGCCTGATGAAGGAATGGAGGACATACTTTCCCCTCCCCTAGATTAGATCAAATCCTTCCATTTTGGGGGAAAGTGAGCATCCTTGCCCAGCCTGCTCCTTGAGTTGTAGGAAGTTTCAGTGGGATAAAGAGACGTGGATTTGTGTTGGGAAAACTTTCCCTGCTTTTAAAGCAAGTATCTCCAGTTTTCTTGGTGGAACACAGTGCTGAGTCACCAGCACATACTGTTTGGATTCGAAGGAGGTAACTGCACAGTCCCAGTACGCACAGAGAAGAAGCATTTCTACACCAGCCTTGCACAGGCAAGTCCACTTCTTTCCCTATCATAGCCAACCTGCAACGGGACAGTACTGATGAATACAGCAGGCTCCACTTCTGCCAGAACTGAATGACAATGTCACCATCTGCTAAACAGTGTCACACAGTTACTGGTCTTATTTTGCATTGCAGTAGCTCTCAAACTATGACCCATGTACCCTTGAGGTCTGTTAGCAGTCTGGAGCTGGCAGATTTTCCACATTAAACATGCTTATAAACTCAACAACTAGATGCTGAATGCTATGGATACCTGGCAGTCCATCAAATGGTAAAAAATGAGTCAGCTCCAAAAAGGTTTGGGATTGTCTGGATTTTTATTAACAAAAGGAAAAATATCTGCATCCTAGCTTGCGTTCCAAGTTTGGTTTTGTTATCAAAATATTTATAAATTAGAAGAATGATAGTGGGCTATCAAAAGGAGCTGAGTACATTACAAGGAATGGAAAATATAAAGCAAGGAAAGAAAGGAGTCATAATGGTAGAAAATCATGAGAGATGCAACTTTGACATCAGGTGAAGTGTTGAGTAAATCCTGTAAAAGTGTTTATGGGAATGAGGATATTTCTGTGCCTGGGTGTGATCTGAAGCATCTCCTGATCTGGATGAGGTCACAAAATCACTCTGTTGTTCAGGCTTCCAGTGAGCCCTTGAGCATCTCCTGGCCCTTGCCTGGCAGTGCCTTGGTGCTGCAGAGAATCTGTACTTACAGAGGCTGCTGTGAGACCCAGTGAGGAAGGGTTCAGCAAGGAGAATCACAACAGCCTGGGACTGGTCAAAGCCACTCCCACTGTCTTCCACTCCCCAAAGTAGGTTGCAGCAACACATGTTCAGTGACACTGGTGCACCAAGTGGTTTTGTAGTGATGACTCTGCAGTCTCACTAGCTCACAAATACAAAATTGATATAATTGAACAGCACAGCTAATCTTTATTGTGAGCACCTCTCCTTCATGCTGTGCTATCCCTGGTGTGGGATGCATCACTAGGACGTGTTTGGAATGAGAATCAGCAACCTGTACAGTGCTTTAGCTGCCTGGAATGGGATATACAAAGACTGGTTTCTTCTTCTGCCACATCCCAACTAATCAATGTATGAGAGCTTCAGAGGGAAAAAATGCTTCTGATTTCATTAATGATGTGTTAACCTGGTGGTGTGAAGCAACCAAAGGAAACCCGAATTTCAAGAGTGCAAAACAGAAGTGTGGAAAGTGATGAAAGCAGGTAAGATTTGTGTCACTTGGCTTTCTATCAAATAAGGTAGAAATTACTCCTGCACAGGAACAACAGCAATGTATTTACTCTTGATTCACCTTGTCCTGAGCAAGCAGAGTTACTCTGGCACATTCTGGTAGGGGCAATAAAATGTTGAAGCAGAATGTCTCTTGCTGGCATCTTTCAGCAGCAACTGTGCCCTAAGCAAGTTTAGTGGCAATTCCTCAGATAAGTTTTATTAAAATAACACATAGCTAGATCCCAAGAAAAAACTCATGGCTCTTAAACACGTCACATGCCACATCTAGGCCCATGTCACTAGGGCTACCACTTTTAGAATCATACACCTGGTCAGGAAGGAACCTTGAAAGGTCACCTGGGGCAACACTTTGTGGAAAGGGAAGCCTGGATGAAGTTACCTGGTACCATTTCCTATCACACCTTGAAAACCTCCATCAACAAGGACTTTGCCACATCCCTGAGGAGGTTGTTCCAGTGACTGATTGTTCTCACTGTAAAAAAATTCTTTCTCATGCTAGGATGGAATGATGTCCTATGATACTTGTTGACTGACCCATCAGAAGCCCATTCCATTTTTCTATTCATTTTTCCAGTGCATTGCTCCTTCTGGCTTCCAGCACAGCATACCATTTGGGTTGTTGAGAGTAGCTGCTACTTGCTACTCCTACAGCAAACAACTGGCTTCCCTCTGCCACCATAGGACACATGATGAAAATAACTTTCCACTGCTCAACACCAGTGCAACGTTTCTATAGCCATTTTAGCTTTTTTTTTTTTTTTTTTTTTTTTTTTTTTTTTTTTTTTTTCTCTTTTGTTCATAGAAGTGAGTCAGCAGTCCATCTGCCCAGGGAAGAACACTCACCTGTATTTACAGGCACTATACCTCTTCCTGCTCTGATGCTTCACAACCTGCATTGTGATGTTAATGCTCTGCACAAGGAGAGAGTGGAAGAGCTCCCCTAGGAAGGACAGCACCTGAGGCACCAGGTGCTTGTTCATATCTGTCTTGTGCTTGGGCCTCCTCACTGTGTCACATCCCCTCTGTACAGATGACAATTCCTGCCTTCTGCTATTCCTATTTCAAGCAGAGCAGCTGTGGCTTGTCAGATATCCCTCTGCTGCCCCAGCGCTGACAAGGACACAAACCCATTTAGGTTACAGATGTGAATTGTTGCCTTCACATTAATAAGGCTAATTGATGATTTTTCATCAAGTGAGCAATCAGGTGAGCCATATATTAATTAGTCTCCTTCACCTGTCCCAGGTGTACTAGTGCTGGCTCTAACCCCCATCCAGGGTAAGCATTTCCAACCTACCCAGAGGGATATAGGGTTTACATCCTTGCCCAGCAAATCAGATCCTAAAGCAGATAATTAGGGAGTTAAGTATTAGTTTTAATATTTTTAGAGCCTCCTAGAAGGACTCACTGATACGTATTTCCCAATCTGAGCAGCTGAACTTATGTTATTAAGCAAAATAACTTCACAGCAAAAATATACAAGAGAAAATACTGGTATGCAGTTTTAAAGTCCATCCATTTTCCTGTGAAAGTCTGACAGAAGTAAAATGGAGAGATTTTTTAAAGGGAGCCCATATGATTGAAGTCTATAAAATATTTATGCCAGATAAACACCTGAAAGAGAAAATCTAGACTTCTTAAATTTAACAGAATTCAAATGATAACTGAATCCATTTGAAGAGAGCATCAGTAAAATGCTTTTCTATGTGATTCTAAATTAGCTCATTTAGCTGTTCCAAAAGACAAGCATGAGCCCATCCTAACACAGGGATTTGTGTGGCTGTAATAGCTCATCTCTAGAGAGTTCTCCCTTCCTCCTCTAAATATGGGGGTCAGGGGTTTTGATGTGGCTAGATACCATGCATGTAATTCTACCCTCAGTTTTTAAAAATCTAACAACAGAAAGGCAAACATTTTTTAGTAACAGCAAAGTGAGCTTGAAAACCATCTTCCTTGAAAAAGCACAAAGCATTGATCAAAAATGTTATTGGCCCATTTATTGATTTGTCTGCCTCTGCCAGTCCTGTAGCTTTGACAAATTTAATAGGTCACTGTGGCTTCCAGTGTAAAATAGCAGAAATTACAATTGTTCTCAAGTTTTAAATTATAGGCAGCATTATTTTGCTGCCATTACTACTGATGTAATGATGATTCATACCCAAAAGACATTCTGACTCACTACCATTCACCTTAACCAACCAGATGACTTTTATTTAACAGCCTAGGGAATTAAAAAGTGAAATTTAAGGAAATAATTTATAACAGACATGGTTTAAGCATTAAATCAGTTGATTAGATCACCAATAAGAAGGATGGTTTCTACTTATAGAAGTTATGCAGACTGAACTAGCAAAAGCAAAAGGCTAAACCAAAGCAAATGTGACCTTTCAGGATGATAGACTTAATTGCTTTGTCAAGTAAAATGCTGGACATCCAGACTCAGACCTAGAAATTAAAGCTGAAGAGAAGACGTTCAACAGCACTTTTTTTTCCCTAATAACTGCCACTGTCCTAATAAAAATGTGTCAATAATACATATGTTATGATAGATGAAGAACTTAGTCTTTTGAGAAGCTGTCCTGAAAGTCCATCAAGCAAAATTTGCCTTTGAAACACTGAGGTGATTAAATCTAACAACTGCTCATAATCTTTAATGGCATAATTATAAGTCATAATAGAAAAAATTAATACTATTTAATCTGAAAGAGTTGGAAAGAGAGCTAAATCAGACTACTTAATAGGAATTCTTATCTGTATGGCAAACACGGAAAAGCCAGATTACAATGGATTAGGTTTATCCATGCTTAGTTTGGAAATTTAATTTGTGAGATGTGTTTAACCTGTATTTAACCTACAGGCATAAAAATAGTTTTTGCTTTGCTATTTAACAACCAGTTTAGAAGACACATGACAAAGCTAGCCTGGGAAACTTATAATGAAATAGAGAAAATTAGTTTGGCTATTTGGAATGGTTTTAGGGTATAATGCACTTAGCTCAGAGTTGAAGATTTGAATCCATGGATATAAGGGCATTTAAGGTCACCTTCACCAGAGAGAAAATAAAATTATGAAATTACAGGTCCTTTTGAGAAGGTCTTCCCAAAATGGCCAAGGTCCTGCTGGGCAAGAGGCCTCCGAAAAGCTGAGCAATGAGATCCTAAAATGAATGTATGAGAGCTGTCAGGTGGATGTGAGCAATATGCTGAGGAGCCTTGAAAGACAGCTGTCATTGGAGAGTCAGTTAAAAAGTACAGACATAGTGCTGTTCCTTCAGACCATGCCAAAGATAAGTGCAGCACCTTATCAGCAAGAGAAAGACCAATTACCTGTGCTGGCCTCAGCCCAGCTGACAGTGCCACAGAAATCCCTGGGGGCTTCTGCAGGCACAGGAGTCTTCCTGTGTGATGCCCATCACCTATCAGGAATACAACACTGCAGGTTGGCAAAGGTCTTTAATGAAATCAACAGGCTTTATTCAGACTTTTGCTGTGGCATTTTTCAGCAAGCTGGATGGCACTCATTAATAGCAGGGTGGGCTACACTATGGTTAGCAGAACTAGTAGAGCCAGAAGTCTGTAGTACTACCACTGTATCACACAGAAAGGAAAGGCAAAAAACCATCAAAAGGGTTCTTTCATATCCCTGTTCAGTTAAATTATTAAGATACAATGTTTTGTCTTGCTCTACAAATGATGTTTTCTCAGCCAGCAGTGATTTTCCCAAAGAAACCATTTACATCTGACCATCTCTCTTCCCACTAGCTCCATTTCCAAGTTTGACAGCTTGCACTCTTAATGCCTCTAAATATTGGGAAAGGCAATACCTTCTACATCAACCACCACTTCAAACAGCCAGAAACCTGACCTAAAGTTGTGTATTTATGCAGTTAGAGAACATGTCAAGGCTTCTGAGAAAGCAGATACATATTTTAACCTGTTTTTATTATTTATGTTGTCTTTCAGTCAATGTTGTATGCATAACTGGCCAGTTACCTTCTCCCCTTGCAAGAAAATCCTTGCTTTGAGAAAAACAAGAAAACATTTTTACAATGGATTTTAGGAAATTACATAAAAAGTCAGATGCTCACCTGGCAAAAGGCCAGTCTATGCTTCACATTGACTGCACAATATTTATGCCAGATGAAAATGTGACCCACTCTCAAAGGAAAGCTTTAAAAATTCAGTAACCCTGAAAATAACACATAAAATCCTTTTTTTTTTCCTCTCAAAGGCATAGAGTTTCTCTTTAAAATTCTATAAATCTCATTTGCAGTATAAATAATGTTCAGCCTTTTACAAACACCAGACATCTCTTACAACTTCTGGAAATAAAAATTCCTTACTGCTCTGCATCTGCTGGCAGCAGCCACTGGGCTCACTCTGCCCAGGATGCAAAGAGGAGGGAGCACTGTGTGTGTGTGAGCAGAAGATTGTCTTGATGTCTTAGCCTTCTCAGGAGGAGAGGATTGAGACTTTTTTCTCCACAAATACACTGAACAGCCAGAGTAGGGTGGTCTTGCTGCCATCTCAGCTACCAGCACCTGCCACACCACTTTGAGACATCCTTCCCAAGCTGCTGGAAATGTGCAAACAAGCTGCAATGCACTATCATGAAGCCATTGATCAAGAAAAGCCATTGATGTCTCATATGCATATTTTTATGCATCAAATATTTGTTTAGCCCTACCAAGCCTGTAGAGAAAGAGCTGCAACAGCTAGAGGGCCCTGGCTTTGCAGGCTGTAGCATAATTAAAACATAAAACACTTAAGTTAGTGTGGGGTTGCTGGTTTCCAATACTTGTTCAGCAAGCCCTGAATAATTCAGTGATACCTTTGCTTCTTATGAATAATGTCTTGAATTTGAGCCAGTAAAAACTTGCATTGCATCACTGAATTTTCTGCCACGCACAACACCAGCAGTGATGCTTACAGATAAATGTCTAATGGGTTTAGGGTATAAATTTGTTTTGCCTGTGCTCCAATATAGCCATGCCCTCATGAATAACACCTCCTTACCACTACTTTAAATGCTCCTATGATACATCTGACTGGAGTTTTCCATATCCTAAGATGGTTGTTAGCCTGATTGCCTGAGATTGCTCAAGAGACAAAGAATTTGCTGCTCTGTCCTCTTCCTACTAATTCCTGGGCACTTTGACTTATTTTTTTTGACCACTGTAGAACAACCAAGACAATGTCTTCACCACACAAGCTATCACACCCAGGTAAACCACTCCTGAACGGCAATGGTCAGCTCAGAACCAAATATTTTGCACATGATGTTAGGACTGGTTTTCACCACATAATATCCCTGTACAATTATAGAGAAATCTCAGTTTTCTGCCCAGTCACTATGCCTCCAAAGATCCTTCTTGAATTCTTCACACATAGTCTGACTTTTTTATTGTTCCCAGAAGCTTACCATGAATATACTGAACAAAGAACTCAGCTGCCTTGGCCATAAAATCATTCCATCCTTCCTCAGGTTATTCATTCCTTTGCTCCATTCAAGTCAAAATAATTGAATTTTGGAGGAAGATGAAATTGCTAAGTCAAGGTGTAGAAAAATAATGAGTAGAAAGAAGATTGCATGCAAATAGATACAGTTGGGAAAGAAGGCAGCTTTTGTCCCAGCCTTACACTGTCTACCTGGGACACAAGTGGGGCTGGACACAACCCTCACGCAGCCCTTGTGCTGTGGTGGGACAGTACAGAGCCACCCCTCTGCAACCCTGCTCTACACAGGTGTTCACATGTGCCTGCCAAGGGGGGGCAGCACCTCAGGGAGTGAGAGGTTTGAAGCGTTGCTGGCTCAAAACAATTCAGGCTGGAAATGTTGGGGGCAGGGGCAGGTCTGGCCTTGGCTCTGGTGAGGTGATGCCCTGCACAGCCCACACCCCAGGCTTATATCCCAGCTCTGCAGGGGCTGCCAATCCCTGCCACACAAGAGGCAATGCTCCACACCCGTCTCTGGGGCTCCTAGCCCAGCTCCTGAGCTGCAAGATGACTGGGAGCTCCATGAGGGGAAGGGCCCAGGAAAGCCAAATGTTATTTAATCTGAGATATGAGGCAAGCACATGTCTTGACCCTACCTTATCTTAGAATTTCTATCAGCTGAACACTCCTGGAACCAGGAGTGGTAGTTAAGTTTGTTCTTTTCTGTATCTTTTCTGTCTTTCTCACTTTCCTCTTCTAATTCCCTCTTCTTGGGATTTTGAGAAGCTTTAAATCAGGCAGGCTTAGAGTTTGAGCTAAGCATTCTCCAATGCTTTGAGAAGTGTTTTACGTTGATTAAATGCTGCTCTGAATCTTTTGTCAAAGTTCTTTGATTTTCTAAAGTTGCCAGTAAAGTTCTTCTTGTTGTTTTGAACTCTTGAGAATATGATCAGTATTTCTCCTGTGTGTCTAACTCAGAGTACATGAACAACTAAGTCCTTTTAAGTGTCTCATTGAGCAAGATTTTTGAGGCTTTACACAAACCCTGAAGGGGTTTGGTTTACCTTAGTGCTGAGCAGTGGCAACACGGTCAGTGCCTGCAGCAGCACCTGGAAAGGGAATTCTGCTTGCCAGCAAGTGAATTAAACTGAAATAAATAAACCCACATCTTGACTCCATCCAGAGCCTGACATCTTTACAAAACAACAGCTTCTCTTCAAAACTAATTGCTTGGGGCTGATTGCAGAATATTGTCCCTTTGGCATGTCAGGTCCCATGCACCCAGGCCATGCCTGCTGGTGGCCCAGAGAAATGCTGCTTGGCCTCAGAGCTGGAGGCTGTGGGAAGACAGTCACCAACAATGACACCTTCTGCACCACACCTCCATGGCAGGATGTCTGGGGCCCACCACTCATGCCCTCTACACCATGGAAAGGAAGAGGGAGGTAGATGGAGCTCTGGGATGTGTGCCAGATTCCTCCCCTGCGCCTTAGAAAAGCACCAGCCTCCAAATCCAACACCTTTCTCACCTCTTGCATTCATGAATTCTCTTCCTCTGTGCCCAGGGTTTGTCTGACATTATAGTCCACCTCTATTCAAGCTCCAACACAATGCATCAGGTATCAGTTTAAGGGAATAAGACACAGAATTCAGAAAATAACAATAAAGTTTCCAGGAGTCTAGGAGATCAGACTAAGCAATCTCACAATCGCTCCAAATCCTTATTGATAAAGCCCCTAAATACACCATACCTTAAGATCAAACATTATCACAGTTGAGGTACACTTTATTTATAATAAATTCTTCTAAAAAAAGGATTAATAATCAGCACAAACATTGCCAGTAGTGCTTCTGACAAGAAACTTCAACACCTTTCTTACAGAACAAAGTCTCTGCTCCTTCTGGCACTTTTCATTTGCATCTTTTCCACTCACTCAAGTTTGAATATCGTATTACACCAAAGGGAATACAATAACCTCCTTGCAGACCTAAAGAGGAAATTTTCCTAAAGGAAACTTTCAGACATTTCAATGGAAGAAATCTTCCAGTTAGAGACCCATAAAGATCAGCAGGTATCAGGCAAACATTTCCATTTTAATGAAACTACACTCTTTGCTGGGAAGATACTCCACCTCAAGATTGAACTTATTCTAGCTCATGTGAAATACTGCAAAATACAAAACATTTAAAATGACTACATGCAGGTGATGACCATTCAGTTCTGGTCATTCACCTGTGAGGAATGACTGGTTTGCAGCACAAATGCAGGAAACACCTGGATCATACCAATGAAACAGCCCGTTATTCCCAAAAACACAGAAGACTCTCCACATCAGATATGCAGGTGCACTGGGGTATCTGTGGGTCTACCCTGAGAGCTCAGCTGCTGGCAGCCCTGGTACAAGCAGCCTTGTATTCCAGAAGAACCTGCTAGTGAGGCCCAGGAGACAGCTCTCTCTTCCAAAGCTATAATAATGGTTCACAGATTTTCATTTTGCCCTCGTTTGCTACTCATTTATTCATGTTTATACCAAAAACTCCAAGGCAATACCCAAGATTTTACAGCAGTCCTTACAGAGGTTTCAAAAAATAGAAATAAAATTTAATTGCTCACCAAACTGCATAGTCCTCATCCTACCTCCAAGTTATATTTGTTCTCATGTCCATCTTATGTAAAAGGCGACTGACATCATGGGCATCTCTGTTGCAGGTTTAACTCAGCAGCATGTCTGTGCTTGGTCTTACAGTGCACTGAAGACATTCTCTCTGCCCAAGACAGGCTGCTCTGAAACAATCTCTGAAAGTCTCCCTTGATCTTGCTCCTTTTCCTCCTCCCAGATTTCAAGCCCAAGCTGTACCCAAGCCCCTGCAGACAAGCACTAGCACGCATCACTGCCCTGGCTGCCCATCTTCTCTCCAATGGCAACTAAGCCTCACCATTTTTTTTCTGATTACCACAGAGAGTTAAATGCTTTTTCTATCAGCATCCTTATTAGAGAGAGAGGGTCTAAATGGGTGAATCCTGCTTGTGGTTTCTTTGTAATGCTGACAGTCTCATAGGCTCACTTCTGGTGATCTGCACATCTCTGGTCTTTGTGTTTTCTTGGTCTTGACCAGCGTTAGGGTCAGGTTCAACCTGAAAAGCCTCTGTACAAAGGCACAGCAAATGGTTACACCAAATGGAAAAGCCTCATGAAATGGTAGGCAACAACAGCCTGGAGAACTGATTGTAACACAATTCTGGTTCTCTTTAAGCCTAATTACACTAATTTTTATAACAGACATATTCCTTGCTCCCCATCATCTCATTTGTTTACACATTGTCGCAAACACTTGTCAGCAACAACTTCCCTGCATTTAAAAAGCCCAGCCTCATTTCATGCTGAATTTTAGTGTTTAGAGTCCAGGGCACCCTCAGACACCAAAGGAAAGGAGAACTTTCCAGCAGTTCAGCTCCCATAAGATGGGACTGAACTCACTAACAGCAAGTGCCAGCTCTTGCTGTGGCTGCTGAAGGAGGCTCTTGCTGATGCAGCTGGCCCTTGGGAAACCCTAAGGATAAACACAAAAGGATTTATTAGCTGCAGTTCCTCTGAGTTTTAGAATTTCTGAATATCTTCAGTTTTCCTCTAAATTTTAAGTTTAGGTCCTTGCAGGTATCTATAAGAATTCCAGATCCTACCCCTAGCCATCCTAAGTGGGCCTTCCACCAGGCAAACTATGATTCATAGCAATCACTGACTATCACATCATCCTCTGTTCTTGCATATTTTCAAACCTTACTCTTCCCCACCTCCTGCCCCAGTGCTTGGTGACAGCCTCCTCCATTGTCCAGCCTGAGTCCAGAGACAGACTGCACCAGCCTCAATGTTATCTGAGTACTGAGATGGTGCAACAGGGTTGAGCATCAGCACAGTTTGAGGGGAACAAATAAAGGGAAATTAGCCCACCCTGAACTGTTTTCTGTCCCACTGGAAATGACTCCTCATCACTCACCTTTAGACTGCTGGGCAGGGAATGGCCAAGGGCTGACTCTGCCATGACTGCTGTGAAAGTCAGGGAAGAAAGGGCAAAGAAGAAAAGTTCAACCTACTTCTTGTCCATGCAGGAGTAGTAGGATTTCTTTCTTGATGGAGAAATCCAACCCTGCATCCCCAGGGACAGGGATCAGCATAAAGTTTCTATGGCTTACCCAGAAAATCCTGCAGAACAAGAATAATTTTATGTACTCCCAAGGTACAGGGTTACTGCAGGATCTCTGCCTGGATGCAGGCTTTGGTATAGTGAATTCACACTACTTCCAGATGGGCCCAAAAGTCTTAACTGTAAAAGAAACCTGAGACCCAGGAGTCTAACTAGGACAGCTGGAAGAGACTTGTTTTCATCATGTCAGGCTCATGCACTGCCCAAGGTCACCCTCTGGCTCAGGGTACAACAGTTTAACCAGAATTTGTCAGCACAGCTGTCTGAAGGCCTTCCCCACACTCACAAAAACATAAAGCAGAAAAGAAATGAAATGGGGAAAATGACAGTTGATTTGCAATTAAATAACAGCCTTTATATTTTTCAAGTTTTATTCCAACAGCTTTTACATCTCATTTTGTACAGACATGTCTCTTATCTAATATTTGCACAAAGCTGACAATGTGCAACAGTTTTTATTAATAAAAAACCCCACCTCCTCTCCACTTTTTAAACTCACAATGTAAAATACATTTAGAAGAAAATTCTCTACTCTAGCTGCAGCCCCACAGATCACTCAGACACTAATTACCCTGGGGGTGCCTGTAAAAAGCTCTTGTTGCTAACATCTTTTTCACCTACACTACAACCATTCTCTTCCTCATGGCCACCACTGGTCAACTGCAGATTACATCCCCTCCCCAGCCACTGTTTACACCACACATTAATACCAAAGACAGTTTAAATAAAATTCTTTTTTGTTCTCTCCCCTACAGAAAAAGAAATGCCCACTCCCACTGCTGCCACCTCCAGTTCAAACAGAGCCCTCAAAACCTGCCAAGTTATTCTCTTTCAGTGATCAATACTCTCCAGGCTTGATTACAAAATAATGGCTTTCAGAACAGCCCAGAGGGTATGGATAATGCTCAGTGGGAGCACAAAGATAAACTTGGCCCACAAGGGAATCACAGAATACCTCGGGTTGGAAGGGACCCGTAAGAGCAATTTCATGCCAAGCCCTGCAAGCTACTGAAGGTTTAGGCTGCATTTCTCACATGTGTTCCAAGAAACTCATTCCAGAGAGATCAGACCCTGCAGCTGTTGACTCCCAGCTTTCTCAGAGCCAACCAACTTAGAAAGCCAACACCTTTGGGAATAAACACACAAAAAGGGAGGCAAGCAACAAATCAGATGCATTTTAAAGCACCAGGGAGATCCTGGTCCTGTTTACTGCTGGCAGGGAGGCACAGAAGCAGACAAGCTCTTCTAGGAGTTCTCTCCAGCTGTGGTACATCACACACAAAGGTAGCACCATGTACATGATATGCTGCTTGCAGAAGCTCATCCTGCTAGGAAATTCAAAGCCACTTTTTCCAAGTCAGAATTCCACCAACAAAACTCTCTTACTGTAATTCAAAACAAATGCCCTTCATTCTCTTCCAAGGCCAGGCTGGACAAGGACCTGAGCAACTTAGTGGGTGGCATCTCCTGCCCATGCTGGCAGGGGTGGAATTGGATAATTTTTAACATTCCTTCCAACCCAAACCATTCTATGATTCTGTAATCCTCTGACAAGAACTGACAATCCTGTAAAAGATAAAACGTGGACTTGAACACAGCAACATTTTCAAGGTTTAACTACCAATGAACTTTTAGCAACACAGTGCTTTTTTTTTTTTTTTTTTTTCCTATTTTTTTCCTGAAAGAATCTGTACAACTGCAGTTTCATTCCAGTCAGCCCCAGCCTGCAGCAGTGCATGGGGCTGCTCCTGCCCAGGGCCAGCACATGCCATTCCCTTGGTTGACACCATGAGGATCCTGTCACATTCCTCCAGCCTGTCCAGGCCCCTCTGCATGGCAGCACAACTCGGATGGATCAGCCATTCCTCCCAGTTTCACATCATCAGCAAGTGTGCTGACACAGCAGCACAATCAACCAGGCTCATTAACAATGAGGCTAAACAGTTCTGGCCCCAGTATCAACCCCTGGGCCACCAGTAGTGATGTCCTCTGACTGGACATGGCTCTGTGCCCAGATGTTCAGGCAGTTTTTCAGTCCATTTCACTGCGATTGCACTAGAAGCAGGACAAACAACATCCATCACTCATTTTTGCTTGACCACTCAGCCCATGATTCCTGTAGAAGGGTACCCAAATTCAGTTAGAACTAGAGAGAAGTGACACACAGGACAAATTACATTATTTTAAAGTTTAAATAATGATGATCCTTGAATTGTGTTCAGTTTTATGCTTATCTAGAACAACACATATTCCTAGTTTTTTTAAGAATAACCAATTTATAACATCAGTAAGGTTTTATTACAGTCAGTCAGGTAAGTAGCTATTTCTTCCCATATCTCCCCTGGAAAAGCACACTTGCTAGAGCTCCAGTAGAGATTTCAAAAAGATAAATGTGTTCTTGAGTGAAAAGAATATGCCACAGTCATTCATATGCTGACTTGTTCTTGTTGCCTCTTGACTTAAATTCATGATCTATATTAAGATTAATGATAAAGACTAAGTATGTGTTCTGAAATACGCATACTAATGAAGATGGCTTTGTTTGAAGCCAGTTGAGAGGGAAATATCTTGACTTCTGTCTGCTGTTGAGCTACACAATTACCACACCCCCCTCCCCGGTTTACTCAATTTCCATTTTGAAATGCAAAAAACTGCACATCTCTGCCAAATTGCAACAAAATGCTAAACATTTCTAAAACAACTCTGAGATTACAAAGAAAGCTATGCAGGGGCCAAACCTTTCAGGCAGGTTAGTCAGAGCAGCAAAATGCAGTCTCTCAAGCTCTTCAACCAAAGCATCTCTGATTTTCAACACCCACTATGTGAACCCAAGAATACTGGCAAGGTGTATTCCTGCTGCCTGCCTTAATATCCCTAACAGTCCTCACATGCTCATGAGGTTTTAATATGTTGGTTAATTTGACAACATTTTGAAGCATTTTTCCTTATTTCTAACAATTTCTTGGAAGTGAATTCTCATCCCTCTTTCACTTGTCTGCCCTCTGTCCTACTGACTCAACACTTCCCCCTCCCCATCAGCCCAGTTTTTAACACCCAAATCCTGCTTTCTCTCACACCTCCCCATTTGGCCCATCCATTTTGTGCACAGCAGCAGGCATCCCTCACATAAATGTCATATCCCTGTTCAAATAAGCTTACATCCCATTTAAACTACCATGACTTCAGTGCTACTTTTCCTCTTTTCCTCCTGTCTCTCCTTCCTCACTGACTCCACGTTTTTTGGGGTTTTTTCCCAGTTGTGAGCTTCTAACAATCTTTTAGGCTTCTCTTCCACACCACCAAGAATTCAGTACTAGCTGGACTTAGCACTGTGCTGCTATGACAGCTGGTTTTGTGTCCAGTGCCAAATTGTCTTTAAAAACGCATCAACATGTCCCTTGCTGGTACGAACCCAATCTCTCCTGGTGCCAGACTTGGCTGGAACCCTTTGCTGTCACTGATGCTGTCTGTCAGCAGCTCCTCCTTCAGCAGATTTCTTCATCCACATGACTAGAGCCAAACATCAGGTCAGGAAGGGAGGCAGAAGCTATGACAGGACGAGTGAGGGTCTCAGGCAAAGGCATCAGGGATAGAAAACCTCTCAATGTCATGACAAAATCTGCCACACTTGTGACCAAAAAAACCCCAATTTTTCCACATTCTAAGGAGAAACCTTTATTATCCTTTGGTCAAAACAATCCTGTACCCACAGTTAGTCCTCATCTTCCAGACTGAAGGGACATTCACATCTCTCTTGCTGTTGGTGCTGTACCTCAGACACTATGAACCTTTTAGCCAGAACAGTCTGCAAGGAGACATTGAATTGTAACTTTCCACACCTGAGTGACTCCAGCTTCACCAGACTAGATCCTTAGTATTTACATATGCACTTTGGTGCTAAAAGCCCAATTAAACTGACAAATAATACACCTACAGCATACACCTTGCAGAGGGCAGGAATGCACCACATCTATGCTCTGTACCTGCACACAGATCTTACAGGCCCAACTAAACTAAAGGGCTCATCACAAGAAGTAAACTGGAGTGGCCTGCAGCACAGCATGGGCTTACCCCAGGTCTTGGGCATACAATGGGTGCTCATCCTGTGGCAGCTGCTTAAATTTAACTGGAGTTTATGCTCCTGGAAAAGGAGCCTCCCCAGCTTCCCAGACAACCATCATGTACCTTGTACAGACAAACAATGTCCACAGTGATCTGTGCATCTCACCTGGTGGAGAATCAGACCAGCAGCCACTGGAGACAGGCCCTGCTGTCTGTTCACTGAATTTCACAGAAGTCTTTGCACATTTTCCATTTACTATTGTGTTCTGGGTACAGCCCTGTCAAATCTGCTTCAAACTGGCTAGAAGACCTGGTATATCACTGCCAGAATCTGCTCTGCCAAGTTTCCAGAGCTGAATAGGGAACTAGAGGCTGTGAATGCAGTTTAGCAAAGAATCTGAGCTGCTTTTCAAAAAGTCACTTAAGACACTAAGGCAAGTCTCCAATAGGGAAGAAGCACTGTATTTTTTTCAGGCCAAGAAGGTAACAGCTTCCCCCTTCATCCAGTGAAGGACAGCAGCCCTTTTGTGGTCTGCCAACAGAAATGCCACTCTGCCAATCCCACACCACAACCAAACCCCATGCCTTTACTTTGAATTTAGTAGTGTTTAGTCCTGAAAGTGAAAGACTTTATTATAGCTTTGAGTTTACTCCAAGTTTGGAGGACAGTCATGTTAAAATAAATTCTCATCCACCGCTATTATTCTTCTCTACACTTACACTGATTGCAAAAGTCACTCATCTTCTAGACCCTACAAGCCATGTATTAAAATCACCATACAGTCAAGAGTTCCAGGAGTCAGGGAAATTAATGTGGTACAGCCCTGGGAGGTATCCATCACACCTGCAAAAACCCATTTCACTGGGCCGGGTCACTCCTGTGATTCAGATGTACATTAGACTTTGCTGGCTCATCTTCTCATAGGATTCAGACTGGGAAGCAAATCTTCAAACTCAGCCCCACAGTCTGATATGCCATGAGCACAGGATCTGGTCCTGAGGAGCCAGAAACTACACACAGTTCAAAGCCATAAAATGCTGACACTGGATTTACCTCAGCTTACCCACAAGTTTGAAGTTTGGGCATAACTTACAGTTAGTCAGCTATTCTTCCTCTTTGGAAGCAGGGGGATGCAACACCTTGCCTCTCTTGACTCCTGCATGGCTCAGAGGGATGTGTAACTTCTAGACAGTGACAATTAAGTGAGACAAATACTACCTTGCAAAAAGAATGACAAGCTGACATGCTGTAGATTCCTCCAGCAGTATTATTAAGTGACAAAAGTGCCAGTTTCTATAAATTGATTAAATTGATTCACTAAGATCAGCAAAACTAGAGTTTGCTCCTGTGGGTTGAACATTTAATAGTTCTTCAAAATAAGGGAGAGGAAAAAAAAAAAAGAGAAAAGAGAGACACAGACTGTGGAGAAAACCAGCAAAAAAAAAAAAAAGGTTTTGCAAGGGTGGTAAGGAATGCTGAGAATAAGCTCAGTTTGATTTAACTGGCATTTAGAAGACAGGAAGCAAAATATTAATGTTAATAAATAACTACATATACTTTCCCCTTAACTACTGCTTACACTCTGCTAGTGGCAGGATACTGTCAAAACGATTCAAAGATGTTAGAGGAAAACTCAAACACTTTAAATATGAAATAATATCTAATTGCACAAGCAGAAGTTGGGAAAACCAGTGAGTGTTAGGAGTCATCAGGGTTGGAAAGCCAAAGGTGAGTGAAAATGAAGGACATTTCCTCTGTGCACTCACAAAGGCTGACAGAGTTTTCACTGCACAAACAAGAGTATCAGGAGGAAGGGAAAATAACTCCAGCAGATTTTCCTATTTGTTATAGCTTTCTTGTGACAATCCTTGATGTACTTCATGCTGTGTTTTAAAGCACTGGAAAATGAAGCTTATTTATTTGCAGAAATAATAGTGCTACAGGGGATTAATGGGATATACAGAAAAAAAGTGGTTATGTTCCAACAGTGACTAAGTGTAGTTAAAATATGTATGTATTTCCAATAGATGAATATTTTTCAATATGCATATACTACTTACCGTAGGGGGGAATTTCTGAGTATGACACACTGAGGAGTACTAATTCAAAGCAGCAAACTGAGAACAGTTAAAAATGAAGGTTAGGAGGAAACTTCCACACAACTGAAAGCAAAATGTATTAAAGCTGTAGACCATGGTTTGTAAAAAAGCATCACCATGCCTGCAACATCTGATACATTGTTGCCAGGTGCAGGCAGAACAGTCATTTATGGACAGCAACAGCTATAGATGCTTAATTTTTTCTAACATTCACACATCTCCAGAGCATCCATGAAAAGAAAAAAACAAGTTTAGGAAATGCAGAAACTCCCCACCTTTTGTTCTAGCCATCTGTGGCACTACCACTCCCTCTGCACTTTCTTACAATGTGAAGGAAATGAAGAAATCACCACATCACCAACTAAAGGACATTACCTGCAAACTCTACCTAGAATAAGATCAGATCAGGATGTGAGATAAAATCTGCAAAACCCACAGTGCATACTGAGAGTTTTACAGAGGACATCCCTGGTATGTTAGAAGACATCTATGACTGGTCCTGCAGCAGACTGTTTCTTTCTTAAAGAGTGCCTCCGGCAGCAGGAGCTTTCCAGCCTCTGAGTAGGTGTCCTTGCCCTCTGGTCTCTGGCTTTACAGGCATAAAAGCTGCCTCATGTATGCTTTGAGTTCCTTTTGTTGGACAATCTGGTTATTTTAGCAGACTGCATTTTTCATGCAAAGTAATTTACAACAGAGATCCCCACTGTTGTGCAACACAGAACACTGGCATCACTTGTCAGGGCAGCTGAAATGAAAACCAAAACAAAAAAACCACTGTAATTCACTGCTGACACAGAGTCAGAGAGAGCAGCCATCAAGAAAGGAGCAGCTCTTCCCTGCTGGGAAAGTTTCAAGGAAGTTATTTGTTTCCCTGTTCTGTTTCTTTGCTACCAAGCTGTTCCACTCACAAAGTCGGTTTGCTCTACAACAGTCAGCAGTTTCCATCCAATGAGTCAGTTATTTCATGGGGAAATAAACTCTTCCATTTCATGGAACAACCTATCTTGCACAATTCATAATTTCATTGACCAAAACCAACATGGCACAGGGCAGGCCAATCAAAACGTGTGCAAACTCTGGGTGAAAGACAAGGTTGAAACTCTGCTACACTCCAAATATTCACCATGGCCTAGAGAATATTAGAAGACTGTACAAATTAATATCAGCACGGTACTTTAGGTGCAGAGACTGTAAGCCAGTACCCTCCTGCCTGCAGCATGCGAGCAATCCCACCCTGAACAGCACCACCTACATCAGACAAAATACATTCTGAAGGACTGATTCTGCCATATAACAAAGGGATCATGAGATATATAACACAGATGGAGTAGCCCAGTTGCAACATGGAAAATCTACATTTAGGCAGGGAAATCCTATTTCAAGAATCCCCCAAAAATATGAAAACTGAGCCTTGAAGCCTGAAGGATATCCACATGTGATTGAGTTCACAAACCCCTCACATCATCTTGGTGACCTATACAAAAATGACATGCAACTGCCTTTTGGCTTTCCTAGGACTTGGTAATCTGCCAAATCATACAGCCAGGCCATTCATCTACTGCAGAGATAAGGAGAGGATATCCTATGAGATGTTAAGGTTTCCAGTGGAGGTCAGGAGGAACCTCTTCTTTCTTTAATAGTCACATGAAAAACTGCCCTGCTCCTCAGCATGTCAGCACAGTAACCTTTGCCATAAATGAACACAATCCAAGAAAACCATTTCTTTTCCCAGAGAAACTATCCCAGTGTCTGCTTCCCATTCCAATGCAAATGAGGACTATAAATGAAAATGAGACCCCTATCACAGCATGGGCTCTTCTTGGGATGTTTTCCTACAAACAATGGCTATGGGTTGCAGACTCTTCCCCAGTCTTGCATTCCTTAGAGGTTGTGGAGCTCTCAGAGAGCTAAGTGTGTAGAAGGAAAACTATATTCTTCAGTGTTCCTACACAAAAAATGGCAAGTAACTAACAGCAGAAACCATGCAGAGAAAAAAATAGTCACAGATCTTCATGAAAGCCAACCTGAAACTTCACCAAAAGAGCCTGCTACCCTTTTAATATCCAACTGGCTTTTGGTGTGGTCTTTGGTAGCTTAGCACTGTATTGCAAAGGTAAATCACCTGTACACATTCTTCTCTTCCTGTTCATTTCATCTTTTAATATGACTCCTATGCATACCCATGTAGGGAGAATGACTGAGAAGAATATCATTCTCCTCACTTTCCTTCTGTTACTAGCTGGAAGTAACAGACAAGTCACTTCCAGCAAAACTATAAAGAAACACCACCGTGCAAACAGATCACCCCACCAAACCCAAGCAGCAGTGCTGTGCAAAGACAAGGAAGCACTGTGTTATTGTTCTACCAATCCATGGCATTGCTCAGTGGAACCCTCTTCTCAACAGGAATGGCAGCACTAGGTCCCATACAGCAAATCTTACCCTTTATGTCCCTGTTTTCTGAACAGTGAACGGTCCCATTCAGGATACTTCATATTCCATAACAAGATACTTTATTTTCTAACAGATAAATCAATGCTCGCATGTTTGGAAGTGCTTAAACTCTCTGGGGAAAAGCATAAGGTCCTTTTCATACCAACAGACAAAAACAAGACACTCTGATAAGCACAGTATTAAGAACAGAACACATTATAGACAAAATGCATTAATTTAAGGTCTCCTAGAATTTTGGTATTTCACAGCAACTTAATCCTTGCACACATACACAGAAGGGCTTCTGACTGTGAAGCACCATCTAGGTCTTTAAGCCATTTGCTCACATACTGTCCACTACTAAGTTGAAGACTTAAGTCAGAACTGTTTCCTGCCTTCCTTACCTTGGCATCATCTACTTACTGGAGAAGTACTACATCAGCAGTCCAACACACACGTCTTCCAACACAAAATAAAAAAATTCCTTCTGCATTTACCTTGCCTGGCTTCAAAATTTCAAGTTTGCCAAAACCTTTGGCCCACAGCCCCCATCCTGCCCCAATGCTATTTTGAAGCACCACTCTGGATGCCAAGGGTCCTCAACACTGAGACGAGGGAAAAGCCTTAACAAACATCTAATAAAAACATTAAAATGGGAGCTTGAATTTGTATTATGAGGTCTAGCTATTTTCCTAAGATTTTAGATTGAAAAATTCCAAAGGCATAAGACTCTCAGAGCAGGGTGATAATTCCTTCATCCCTTTATTATCTTCAGTTTATATACTGCTGCTCTTCCAGCTTGTCATTAGACCATGTAAAACATCAGACCAAGAAGAGGGAAATGTCAGGTAGAAGTGTGACAGACTCTCTGAAAAGCATGAATGGAGTTCAACTACACAACATAACCACAATGGAGTAAAATGCAGACGGCCTGTATAGGTTCTCAAAATTAAATGAAACTCTCCTTACAGTACAGATGTTTTACTTACAGCACTTCTTCTTGCACAGACATCCACAAAAGGGACTGAGCAATGAGTAAAAAAAAAATGAATTGAGGTGCTCCAAAGTCCAGGAAAGTTCAAAAAGGTTTAGTTTACATACAAAAACCCTCAGTTAATTCCAAAAGTTCAAGTGCAAGTGAACTTCTGATTAATATTAATCACAAACACCACCAGGTTTACCATGCAAACATTTTAATTAATCAAATTGCTCTCTCCCAAGCATGAAGAGACAGAAGTACCACTCCATGGTGGTATTTCCTATGACAGTGACAAAGGACCACTTGCTTATAACTTAAATATAGTAAATTCCTGTTTCATATAACTGAGGCTGAATACCCACAGGATATTATTAACATTTCTCCTCCAGCATCTGGTCTAATAAAGAAACACAGAACAGCTTTGCTGTAGTACAAAAGTTTACAGAAAGTTCAACAATTTAATTAAAGACAATACAAAATAGTTTGTCTGAATTCAAATAATTTATGTAAAAGTACATGCCTGAGAACACATTGGCAAGAAGATTTGGGTAACCCTATTATCAGATGCATGTTCTTTGTTCCTAGAGATAACATACAGTCAAAAATACATTTGTAATATAAGTCACAATAGAAGACAGTATTTCAAACAATTTTGGGTCTACCAGCCCTTCGAGGCAAAAAAAAGTCCTGTTAACACAGGAAAAACTGATAGAGTAAAAAAAAAAAAAAATAGAGCAATACTAAAGTCTCTGAACAAACCTGCAGTGTTTTGTTTCTCCTTTTATCAAGGAGGGAGAAGATAGCAGAAAACAAAGGGGACTCTGTCTTCTCAGTTAAGTTTTCAGTGTGATCAGAGCATCAGGGATTACTTTCATCCATATACCCCAGAAAACCCACTCTCCTTGTGGGGAGACAGGGCACAGATCAGGCATAGATCTCTCCTTCCACACAAAGCAGTGCCATGCCCACACAGGTGTGGATGCCGCAGCCAAAGGAAACTCCCTGGTTCTCAGGGGGCAGCTTGGCCCCAACAAGCACCTTCTCTGAGCCTCCAGCAGCATCACTAATCCTCTCACATCACAAATAATCAAATAATGAAACCCCAGAAGTCACCTTCTTCATTATGGTATCAGATTGAAATATTTCTTACCATGTGTCACTTGCCCTCTACATTTTTGAGGTCAACTAACCAGTTTAACAAGACGACACATGATTAACTTCTTTCAAGATATTTTAGTTCATTGATTCTCAATAAAAGCACTGGTTGCAGTACAATAGTTTGACATACAGCAACAAAAGGTACTCAATTTACATGCACAAGCTATTTAACAATAGTACACAGTCTTTCCTATTGCCATTATAAAAACAAATACTACTCCGACAGCTGGCATAACCTCCAATTGTTCTCATGAGTTGTAACAGAATGATGAAAACAGTGTTCTAAAGGTACAACGCCAAAGAACAGAGATCTGGCCACTGCTGGAAGAGTCCAATCAAGATGCCAGTATCGTAATGGGAAACAGTGCTGAAATAATTGTAAAACAGCGACAAAAGAAGCTATGCAAAACTGCTTTAACTTGTACTTCAGTTTAAAAAAATAATGTGGAAAATACATGCAGTTTTGTATAGAAATAAAAGTGTATGCAGAGGCAGAAAAGTTAGAAGTTTAAGGTAAGACAAATGTATGGATGAGTAAAAGAACCTCTGAACACTGAAGTACAGTAAACCAGACAATCTGTTGGTGAAAGAGTGCATAATTGTCTTTCTGGATTGTTTTTGTGGGTTGGGGTTTTTTGGTTTTTTTTTTTTTTTTTTTTTTTTTTTTTTTTTTTTTGTTTTTTTTTATTTAATTTTATTTTAATAAAGCTTCCATTTTTGAAGTGCAAGCTGAAACTCCTCTGCATTTGTGTTTGATGCTTGGCTGAGCTTTTGTTCAGTTTTACAGCTTGGTCCAGCTTTTCATGGTTTAATGTGCAAAGTACAGCACTATTAGGACTGCTCACTCCAAGCTTTCATCATCTGCTTTTCAAGAAACAGATACAAGTGTCACCTTCATTAAACTCAGTTTCAGTATTGCTGTTAAAGGGCTTCCAGAAATGAAAACAGAAAAGTCAGATTTATAATGAGATAAGCAACGAGCTTTGTAAAACACACATATTACAATAAGACTTTTCCTACAGCAAATAAAAATCATCAGGGGACTTTTTTTAAAAAATAATTCTTTCTGGATTTCAGAAGTGCTAGCAATTTCAGCAATAAAATTTTCAAAGTGCCCTGGCTGTGCCACTTTTTAGTGGCTTCTCCAAATGGTATTCAAACAAGTAAGAAACCTTCTCCTCTAAGGAACAATTAGCAGTTTAGCATTATGCTAGTGGCAAGTAAGATCCTGAAATAGCATGAATATTCAATAGTTGTCATGATTTTATTTATAACCATATAAAAAAGCACAGTTACATGATACTGCACTGTCAGGTCTATAATATGCCAAGTAATACTGCAAAAATGAAAGTAAAAAAAAGTTAAAAGGCCTCAATTCTCCTATTTCTATAGCTTGATTTTTTTAACTAATTGTTTCAGAAAAAAAAATAGTAGCAAAGGCTTTAATCTTTGATGATGAACATCAAGGTATTATCATCAAATCAGGTCCTCTAATCCAGACTGATGGTAAACTTAACATTTCAACTGAACCACTCATTACAAACTTGCAATGCCAGCATTCATTCATACCCTGAACTGTTCCCTGGCCTCATCTACCCTATCAACTATTCACACCTTATTTTAAGCAGAATTATTTAAAAAGTTGTTTGTGGTTTTGAAACAGTTGGTCTGAATTCTTTAATACCACACTCAAACCAGAGGAAGAGAAATTTAAGGATATTTCAACTCAATTCTCAAAACACTGTTTAGAAAGGAAAAAAGAGGCATGAATATGGAAGTACAGGAGGTGTTAAAACACCACTTCCAAAATGGACTTGGTAGAAAGCCTACACTGGAAACACTTACCTTGTCAAAGCTTTAGCAATGAACATCTCAGAAGACAATTCAGAGACACTTAAGTCAGAATTGTGAAAAAAATGAAAGTATACTGTCAAAGATCACTGAAATATCTAATCTAAGGCAGTGCAAAATGATGCCTGGTGAGGTGCAACCAGTCACCTTGCAAAGTGAGGGACTTCAAATTACTCATCACTGATCTTCTTAATAATCTGCATTGAAGGACCTGATGAACACCAGTGATATTTCTGTCATGCAATTACAACTGTTAAGCAACCAATATGCAACTCAAGAGTGATCCTGTCATCCATGGTGGATTATTGAAGTAATAATCCCTTAAAGAATAAGTTCAAAGGGGAAAGTGGTAAACATCTTGCCATAGGTGAAAACACTTCAAAAATTTACAATTAAATAAAAAGTTAGATGATATCTTATAAAAAGAAGTACTGAACACAACAAGGCCACAATAAATTAGTGTTTCCATAAAATGACATGCTGAAGGTTTTGTTCCCAAGTCTATACATTTTTTTACTGTCTGTTAATTCCTAAATATTGACAGCATAATTGAATAATTGAGGTACAGTAGTTTACATTTGTATATGTCTTGTAAAAAGATTATTATTTTTCTTCCAGTTTTTCTTCCTCCTCGCCAAAGAACAACAAAGGAAACATTCCTAAAATGCAGCCAATGGTCACTCCAATAGCTTTACCCTAAAGAAAGGGGGGAAAAAAATTAAGTTTTTCACTGATCAGTTGTTACTCATTTCCCATGTACCACCACAACCAGGAACACACACCCCTTGTTCTAGTTTTCAGCTGGGAGTCACATTTTTCTTAGCATGCAGATTAGAAACACAGTCTATGAGAGAGAGACAGATACGACAAGGTTAGAAACAGTATTTGCTATGATAAAACAAATTCTGAAAAAGGAGGAGGGAAATGATCATGAAGAGCTGCACAAGTGGTAAGGGAGGAAACAGGCATTCAAAGGATTAGCAGAATGGCAAGACAGACAGAAAAGGGGAAAAAAAAACACCAAAACACCAAACCACTAAACAACACCTACACACATTTTAGGTGCAATTATAAATGCATCTGCTTGTGTCTGGTACTGCAAATCATCAAAGGAATGAGTGGCTTCTTGCAAGCATGATGGCTTTCAAAGGCACAAGGCAAAACCAACAAAAACTGGAAAACATTTCAGTTGATCTGAATGCATAAGTCAAGAGGAGAGGAAATATAGTAAGACAAGCAGCCTCCAAACCACATCAATACCAGCTGGTGGATAGTGTTGAAAAACTTGATACAGCAGGTAAAAAAGAAAAAATGCTACCAATACAGGCAAAGATACACAGAAGTCTTTTCACAGAAAAGGAATATGAACAAACTGAGTGCAATGACAGGGTCTTGCCACAGGCTCAGCTTTTACTGAGAGGACTCTTAAGACTATGGGGCAGTCCCCTGACAATATGCCAGCTCTTCACTGTTCTGTGCTTTGATCTATCACTGCTAAAACCTGACTTTTTCTATCAAAACTTTTCCTCAGTAAGTGCTATTTCTCTTCTCTTAAATCTGCAAAGTATTTTGCCCAATGAAGGCTCCTTCTGGCAAAGTGAAGTTTCTTTACTCAGTTTCTGATAACCTGTTTCTTCAGTCATTGTTCTCACTGCTGAAGTGGGACCACTTCAAATGTTTAAATGTTAAGTAATCACCCTGAAAAATGCATCTGCAAGATGAATGTCCTGTAACTGTAATACAGGCAGTCAATGTTACTCAAATGCTAAAAGTCTGGCCAGAGAAAAGCTAATTTCATATCCAAGCTAATTATAGAATATTAGAAATTAGTACAAACCAGCACAGGGGTATCAGTAGCAAGCACTTGACAAAGAATGCATAGGAGTAAACTACTAAGGGGTCATAACTTCCAAGTAAATTATCACCATAGCCAGAGCTCAACCCAGGTATCTGCACAGCATACACAAAGTCATTGCAGAGACTATCCACATCACTTGGGGTTTGCTGCATACAAAGAAACCACTCAAGCTCAAAAAAATCCAATCTCTTGATTCTTCCTGACATGGGCTCACGACTAAACCCTCTGGGGAACACACACAATGTTGGTGGTCATTAAAGAATAAATGGAAAAAGTGACAAAAAGCATTTATCAGCTAGTTAAAACACAAAAAGCTCCACACCAGCAGGGCTGCCCACAGGATACTCACCAAGTGTGCACTGAGACGGGTCTGCCACATGTCAGCTTGTTTGGGTGTCAGGTCAGGGATTGACAGACCCAGTCGTGAAGCCAAAGCTTCTACATAACCTGCAAGACTGGAAGAACAAAAAAACAAAACCAAATGATTTGGAATCTCACAGTATCTTCTAGTGCATTTGAAATACTTGAACATAAAACCAAGAGCTTGTCCTTCAGCATACCAATAAAATGATTGAGGGAAAACTATGGGAAAGAGTTCAGACTTCTAAAGGTCACATTTTGCAATGTAAGTTAATTATCTCATTGATTTAATGTACAAGATTTCAAAAAAAACCTTTATGCAGTACAACACAACTGGTGTGAATGTTAATGGATTTTTGCAGAGCTTTTAAAGTAACCTTTACTGGAGGAAAGGTCACACTCAGACTAGTTAGTGGCAAGCCTTGTAATTTGCAGAAAACAAAACAGAGGGTAAGTGGGAAAAACAGGCATAACAAACAGCTTTACTTTCAGCAGTTACTTCCTTTAAAATCTAAAATAAGCTGTATCTGTTTTAATCAGCAATAGGCATCCCTAGACCTGAAGACATTGCAGAGATATTGTTTTAGCTGAGGAGAAGGAAATCTCTTCAGATCTGGGGATAACAATCTGAGAAGGCATATTAGGCAGAGCTATATTATACTACAAAAAAAAAAAAAAATTCCACTTTCCACCTCAATGAATGCACTTAATATTATTAACACAAGTTCATACATACCCCAGTCCAGCTAAATCTGAAACAAGGTTTCCCAAAGCTGCAGCTGGAGGGAGAAAAAAGGGAAGAGAAAAAGGTATTATTTTAGCTATGAACAAAACCAACCAGCTCCCACCCTCCAGTGATGCTCACTTACTCTCAGTTTATATAGAATTAAAGACTAGACCTAAGTTCCTTATATTTTAGTGTTTTTATTCTGAGCTTATTACAGTTTAATAACAGCAGCAGACTAGAATTAGTAAGAGGTGCAACTATTTTTCTCAATTTACATGGAGAAATCTTCACAAATACAAAAAGACAACACTAACACCTGGAAATCAACATAACTTTTGAGATCAGAGTTAAGAACAGCTGTGCATGGTTGACAGCTCCATGCAGCTAATGCTGGACACCAAGCAAGGCCTTCCGTGCCTGAAGAGGCACAGGAGCACTGGAAATAAAAGCAGCTTTAATAAACATGTCAACATATCCACAAACTGTGTCAATTTAAGAAGAAATACTGTACACAAGTGAACAAAGTTATACACAAAATACATGATTTCACAGCAGACCTTACTAGGATTGGCTTCCTTGTGAGTGTCTCACATAGAACCAAGGCCTGCAAATTTCCAAATCTTTAACTCGCTCTGCTGTAACATTTTCAGTTAAGCTCTCCCTCCTCATGCTTTCAAGCAATGCTGCACCTGCAGCTGGTGGATCCATGAGCACCCTCTGAAACTACAGAGGCACCAAAGCTGTTGAGCAGAGCTTATCAGTTTTGGCCAGTGCAGGAGCAGGGTGGCTGCTTGGCCTTCCTGTGGTATCTCACCAAGGCAGAGGAACCACCAAGAACTGCAGTTAAAAGACACCAATACTGATCTCCACTTGGCACTGCAAGCAAACAGCAACAGACAAATACACATATTCACATACATTGATACTGGGCCCTGGGGAATTTAGAGCAGTTCCATTAAAGAAATGCAAATACACTTTCCCAACTGACCCAGGATTTGAATTATTAGGCTGAAATCAACAACAACCATTTCAAAAGCTATTTGAACTGAAATTCCATTTCTGCAAATGGAATATGTCCCTGCGTCACCCAGAGGCTTTTTCTTTATTAGGAAAGGCAGCTGCAAGACTGAGGAAGAGCCATTTCCAGCCCTGTGTGCTGCTTTTAGCCTAAAAGATAGCAATGTGCCATATTAGTCTAAATGTGCTGCAATTTTAATACTTGCCTGCCATAGTTGAAATTCCTAAGACAACTCCAATTGACAATTCTATTTGGGTTCCCTGGAAAATAAACAGTTTTCTCATTATTTGAGGGATTTAGAGTTAAAATAAATTGTATTGATACAACTGACAGAAGTATTGTTTATTGCTTGTCTATGTTAAAAGAGAAAGGATAAATAGACATTTCTTCTATTAGATCACAGTGGTACTATCTTCCTGGTATTATATATTTCCCCCTAAGGCAAGGCCTACTTCTGAAAGTCTTTTAATATTTCATACTCTTATAGCAGGCAGCTGGCAGACAAACCTGCAACCCCAATCCCTGCATACCATCTTCCCCACTGCAATTCTTAGTTGAATGTACAGCTCTGAATAAAAACTTCTACAAAGCAAACAAATAAAACACAGTATCACAGTTCCTTATGTTTTCAGCTGAAGAAACAAAACCACATGGTCTGCATTATGAAACACCAGTATATGATTGAAAGATGAGAGACAATGTGCATGAATTAAAACAACACATGTTCCAGTTGGATACAGCAAAACATTTTCCATCATGAGGACAGCTGAGCATGGGAACAGGTTGCTCAGACAGGCTATCCTTGGATTTCTCAAGTCCCACAGGATAAAACCACGAACAACTTGGTCTCATCTTACAGCTGGCTCTGCTTTGAGCAGGAGCTTAGACTTGAGACCATGAGAAGGTCCTGACCAAGGAGACTTTCTAGACTAGACCTCACAGGCCATTCTACTCTGTTCTCTTGAAAAATACGAATCTTACAGACTTGATCAAGGAATTGAACAGTGAACTTACCGCAGCAATCATAATTGCGTTATCCAAAAATCCAAACCCTACAAAAGGTAATGCGTTGTGGAAGAACACTAAAAGAAATAAGTAACAAAGAAAAAATAAATATTTATAAGAGTTCACTAATGGACAGGAATAACTGAAATGTCTAATACTGGTTTTAAGACAAAGGCAAAATATACAAAATTCTATTCCTACTGGCCACTTTTTTGTTGCTGGCAGGTGTGGTAATACTCTTTGCTACACAGAAATGTTACTAATGCTTTGTGAAGAACCAGCTAAACAACTTTGCAAATACTTGTACAATTTCAGGTAGAAGTCACTTATGCCTACAAGTGCATAAGAGAAATACTTAAAACTACCCAAACTCTGGTATTATTTACAGACCTTACAGAGATATTGCAGTATCACTAAAGATCACCAAACTGTTTAACCAGACTCCCTGCATTCTTCTCTTGCTTGAAATAAAGGTCCTTTCTCTGCAAGTCCTTCACTATTTCTGTGCAAGAGCTCCATCTTCTTCACATGTTCCTAAAATTTTATATTTTAAAAGCATTGCCTGGAGCCAGACAATTCTACTCAAAACTCCTTCGGCCAGATCTGCAAATGCAGATTTGTGTGTCATATATTAATTATCTCACCATTTCAACCAAAATTTCTGTATCTTGATTTTGTTTTTGCACATCCTCAGTGCAAGTTAGACTTGTAGCTGCTCCTTAATACACTGCTTAAAAAACCAAGTTCCACCTTTTGTTTTACCCATTTTCTTCTTGTTTACTTCTGAAACCCATTCAATTCTTTCTGGAAATATTTTCTACTGCAGAAGCTTGTAACATGCTGGTTTGAGTAATTTCTAAGAAGGAGCACAGTGCTATTGTATCATTTCTTTTACTTCATTTTCTCTCTCAGGTTTCAGCCTGAAAGCTTTTGATGGGGGTGGGATTGAATTTGCACAGCATTGTCTCCAGCTGAGTTTCAAGGTGCTCACTTCATAAAACTAAATACAGCATGAGGACAGACTACACAACAAAAATACAGCTGAAAGTTGAAAATTTAACATTTAAAATGCATCAGATATTCAGTTTGGATTTGGAGTTTGGGATTTTTTTTTCACTTCACGCTGGGCTATAATTCCTACATTTTAAAAACTTAAAGAGACATAAATCTAGGAAGAGGGATGAAAGAAGAGTGCATGAACCTCACAGTCATGTGAAAAGAAACTGGTACCAGTACCTTTTGGGATTCCTTTCTGCAGACAGTACAAATCCATGACCACACAAAAAACCAAAACCACATTCAAGATCTTTACTGCTTACGTACTAGAACATGAATGGACATCTGTAACTACTTTGTCAGAATACACTTATTTTCTAAACTGCACAGGTAAAAGACTACAGCACAAAATGTATGAAACTTTCCAATTATTTTTAAACTATCACAGGACAAACCCACCAAAACGTAAGTAACAAAAAAACCACATAAATATGCCCAGTATTTTCAAAAGGTATGTACTGGAGCTAAACTGGGTCCTCAAATTCTTAGTGAAATGGACAGAAGTTTTGAATTCATGGAGCAAACAGAACCCCAGGGACAAATGGAAGGGGAAGGGTGTCAGCAGAAACCAGATTAGAAAAAAGTGTAGATAACTGTAGATAATTTGAAAAGGATAATGTTTGTCTAAATAAATTTGCTCACTCCAGAGTAGAAAACCACATGGTTTCATGGTATTATAAATACACAATCTGTTTCCAATTTCTTTGCAATTTTATACCACTTCTCAGTTCTTTTAAAACACAAAACCTCCACAAGGCACTGCAGCACCAACACTGCTTGACTTAGAAAAATAATGTTTGCTGCTGGCTTTGAACAGTGTGCTCTCATTTGAGCTTTCTGTCCTACTTTCACTAAGTGTTGCACATTCTCCAGCCAGAGGTGTTACGAAACAAAGGCAGCAGAGTGAGTGTTGGTGCTTGCTTTGGTTTTCTCTTACTCCACACAACACCGATGAGGACAGACCAGCACTTGTGGAACAAAGATGAAGCCAATTCAAGGAGAGACTGCACAAATACTGAACCACATTCAACAAACATTCTTCTTTTACCATGTCTCAGTTGTCCTGGAGATGGTGGTGCAACCTCCAACTTCTCTAGAGAGGTCAAAATGAAATGAGAAAGTTAGCTGCTTCATCACAAATTTGTCTTTATCACCAAGTCTTTACCAAATTACTAGCAGGCAAAAAAGCAGTTTTGTTATTTAACAGCTTTCAAATGGGAAAGAAAAATACTTCACACCTACATTTTTATTATCTTTACAAAAGATAACAGGGTACTAAAAGCCAAAAAGTCTTAGAATATTACAAGCTTACAATAATATAAGTGATTATGCAAAGTAAAAGCATACTTCAGAAGCAGTCCAACAGCCATCTTTACTTGAAAACTACAAAACCACACTAAAATTTAAAATAATCAAATCTTCTAGAGCAATTTTATGTTATTTTTTTAGAGGTCCTCTAAACATGCAGCCGACAACCTTCTTTCCCCCAGAGAGTCTGCATAATAAATCTTACCATTTATATTCTCACAAAAGGTATTTTTCAAAGCAATATAAAAATAAAAGAAAAACACAGTCTACCAATATTGGTAACAGTAGATAAGTTTCATCACTTGGTGCATGTTTCAGGCATCCTGGACTCAAATCAATAAGAGATAGCAAGGACCAGGACATCACTCCTGAACCTGACAGAGTACTTTCTCTACAGGAAACCAGTGCAGTTGTGACCAGAGATGCTGTGCAGAATGCAGCAGCAAATTTACTTATTTAACAGCAGCAAGAGAAAAAAACCTAGCTACCTTTTTTTTGTTACTCTTCTGTATTTTTAATGTAGACATTTAGCATAAGACCTCCTTTTTAAAACAGAAAAAAAATAATTCCCCCAATATTTTCCAATATTATGAACCCAGATGTTTTGACAATTCGCTTTCATACTTCTCCTGAGGTAACTTGTACAGACACAGGTTAAAAATGGTAAAACGTGGAACCTACAACACTCAAATATTCAAATTTTACTTGGGGTAGCCAAGTACATGGAAAGACAATGCTGCAAATACAGTCTGTGATTAATTTTAGCCTATGTCTGAGCACTGCAGAGTGAGTATTCTTGCATCCAAGTCACTCTTATATTCAAAGCTATTATAAAGAAGAAATTAAAATAGTCACTTAAGGTACCTTTGAGGAATAAAAGTTAGATCATAATAGTATTCAGCCAACCAGGACACTGACTTCCAAAATAATTTCACTAACTGAAGGTCTTTAACAACTTTCAGGCTCTAGCAGTTACTGAGGAGGTGCTTCCTCCCTCTGCCCAATACAAACACTACATAAGCTCTACCAACACCAGATGTACTCACCATGCAAATGGGACAAGTATAGCCCAAATACTACAGAAATAAAGATTATTTTGTTCTCCCCTAGAAAATGCCTAGGAATTCACAGATTCAAAGCTCAGGCTGGAAGAAGAACATGGTAAACACAGGGGGGCCCTGTGAGAGTCAATCTTCTGAAGCCTTGAGTATCAACAGCAAGAAAAACTCAGACCAAAATTTTCAGCTTGTGTTCAGGAAGACTGGGACTGGGGAGGGGACCCATTTTCATATGGTCTTCTGTTCTCACAGGTTAAGCAATTCTTTTACTGAGGCCTAGAAAAAGAAAGAACTATCTATATGTACCAGTACTGCCCTTTGGGCAGCTTTTCTCAGACAGTAAATTTCCACAACACTGGGGAAAATCCTTGAAACAAAGAGTTTAGCTGAGGCCACTGTTTCCAAAACTCCAGCTGCCCTGAAGGTGGCCAGGCAACCTAAGTCAACGCCCTCACATTTCTGATGAAGCTTCCCTTAACCCATTTGCTCCATCCTGCTGAAGGCCTGGGAGGTAATAAAACCCCCAAAGCAAACACAGGCACAGGTCACAGAGTGCTGCCCTCCACGGCTTTGTGCTCAGATGGGAAGCCCTCACACCAAACCACTGTGGTTCCTGAGCTTCCTGTGGCACTGCCACTGAAACCACCCCTGCTGTAGTGCCCATCTAGTTTTCAGATCTAGATCTCCATATAAAGGATTTTGTGATAAGAAACTGTAACAACATAAGCAAATTTCCAGGAAACACTCTACCTCTGAGGAAGACATATTTTCACAGTTTTCCCTGATTATGACAGCCAGTTAGATTAGATAATTTCCATCTATTTTGGGTATCAATACAGAATACAAAAGACTACTCAGCTTGTCACAAAATACTACAAAGCTCTAGAACATCAGCTCTCTGGATTTAACTATAACTGAGTTTGATTGCACCTGTCAGCCTACACAATTACATTCTACTCAGTCTAGCTAGACAGCTATTAAAAAACCTGAAAAAAACAGGTTATAATTGATTTTAGAAATTTATTACCAAAAGGAAGAACTAAGGGTGTTTGGTAGTAGGAAAAAGAAATAAAAATGTCTTATGTCTAGGAATAATGGAGTTCCAAGTTACAATAACTAAAAAGAACATCAGCTCCTCCTTCAGAATATACATCAAGGACTACCTTGGGATGTTTCTAAAAGAAGGGAGGCTGGGGGACACTACTTTGAGGTTAGAGGAAAGACAAGTTAGTGCAAGATAGAGGGAAATACCAGGGGATCAAATATAAACAAAAATTACTTAATCATTGACATAATCCGTTTCAGTAGCATGGGATTCCTGCTAAACAGGCATTTTATCAAGCAGTCCTTCAACACTATCAGGGCAGAAGTTGCAAGAGAGGTCACTGGGGACAGCACGGTGGCACCATGCTCTGGAGACCAGACTGCTCCTGATCAGCCATAGGGAACTCATGCCAGTCATGGCATCTTCCTGCTGCACATGCAAGAATTTTATTTTATAAAAGGGAGCTTTGTAAACTCATGTGGAAGCGTGCCTGGCTTACAGCTTCCCTCATCATCAAGATAAAAATTAATCTATGAAAAAAACCTGTGATTACACATATTAATGAGACAGGGACAGCAGACGTCTGCCAAACGAAATTCAGATAACTGGTGCTGGTGAACCCTGCACATGCTCTGGACAGGGCAGCTCCCTCTCTGCCTGAGGCAGGACAGAGCCTGAGAGAGCATCTCATTCCACCCCAGCACAAGTCAGGGCCAAGTCACATCAGGGGGCTCAGCACCCTGCCACACTGTGCCTGCAGGACCAGGCTCATGGGAAAAGCTGTCCCCTCTGGAGCACCAAAACAAGGCTTTAAAGCACAAAGGCAACTTCCCTGAGAACTGATGCTCTGCCCTGCCAGGTACAGAGCACTGCCTGCTGCAGGAAAGGGCTGCTCCAGCTCAGCTCTACTTGCAGAGGCCAAAGATGGGTTTAAAGCTGGGACAGGGGGAAGGAAAAAATTAAAGCAGGAAAAAACCCCACTGTGGCATGAAAGCCAAAAACCATTTTACAGAATCACTTCCAATACCACGTCTTTAAAGCATAACATACTTTATAACTCTGCAAGATACAGAAAGCACTGACAGCCAAAAAAATCTTTACACAAATTTTTTAAAACTCTGGAGAGCAAAACATTTTTCAGAATAGGGTATCTTTATTCATAGGAAGTTGTTCTATTTGATTTTTCAAGACTCAGCAAAAAACAAGAATAAAAATATTCAGTGAGTACAGCGAAGGAAATGTGCCCTTCGTTTGTTTTACCAGAGGGAAAACAAAAATCCAAATTGCAAAACCCTCTTTAAAGAGCTCAATTCAGTCAGAATCAAACAATTTTTAAATGTCTGGGAGGGAAAAGAAAACAATTCTAAAGTACTCCAGAACTGCATTTCATGATGGCCATTCACCAGCTCATCCTGCGTCACAATGCTCAGTAAGATACAGAATTCATCTTATTGCAGAAGAAATAAAATGAAATGGTGGAGTGAGGAACTGCCATTTTCTAACTGACATTCATTACCATAACGAGGTTATAAACTAAGGTTCAAGTGCAATACATGAGCCCTGAATTAGCAGGCTGGGAAGCAGAAAAACATTTACTGCTTCTTAAATCTGTTCTTGGTATTTTTTAAATTTATAGTATCATCTTTTTCTCTATTTTTAAAAATCCTTAGAACCCAGGGAGGAGCATAGGGGGTGAGGAGTGAAATATAAAACCATCAACATAAATAATACCATCATCCACAACTTGGTCCAAACCCAGCAAGTTAAAGTCACTCTGCCAGCTGTAGCCAAATACTTGCAATTTAGTGTTAGAATTATTATTCTTAGCTGACAAACTAACCACAACTGACTAACAGGTAATGGGTGTGCATTTATTTAAAAAAAAAAAAAAACAACCCAAGCCAACAAAAACCCAGTGAGTTGTCATCACCAGTTTCTGAATTATCAACTTTTTAAGAACTGGCATACATGAGAACTTGCAAGCCTAAAGGCATGTATTATGTTTTATTCTAATTGCAGCTAACACCACCATAAAATTTTATAGCTGAATTTGTTACTGTCACCCAGGGGCAGGAAACACTAAGACTGAATGCAGGTCCTACTGCCAGAGCTACCCTAGGAAAATACTTGCTACTGCTGAGTATTGCCATATCTGAGCAGTGTTTTATAGATTTTTAAATACTGACTGGATTGTTTAATTATTAAACAACTAGTATCAAGAAGAGGAATATAAAAAAGTATTAATAATCTAGACCTATTTTAACATCATTTTAGTCTTTGAAGGAACCTAATCTAGAAGTTATAGAGGGTTTTGTCTTGAATTCATCAATCTATTTCCTCCAAAAAGCCTATCCAGATCATTTCAGCCAATCAATCAGATACACATCACTGAAACAACAAAAACATTACTTACACAGAACAAGAAATCAGAGCAATCGTTGTGTCTACTAAAAAGAGGTCCTCCTTTGCACGTGAGTTCATGAGAGGATCTTTACAACCAAAATTCTGGATTAGAGCCTAAAAATGAGATGTGTTATTGCTTTGTTCAAAGGTGGATCCTCAAAAGCAATTTCTGGCTCTGATGCATGACTTCATTCATGGAATAAGCTCATGAGGCACTTCCTCATCGTCCTTTTCTTCTCCTCTGCTCTTCCTCGATGTTTTCACCAAACTACTGTCTAGCAAAATTGAAAAACCTTGCCCAATGATCTTCAGTTGGGTTCCCTTAGTATCCCAGATGAGGAAACAACAATCCATGAGTTGACATTAAAGAAAAGTTCTGCATCATTTGTTATTACTCACAAGTGGTTTCCTGTTACTACAGCAATTAAGGCACTAAAGGATGCTGACT
Source organism: Cettia cetti (assembly GCA_013401135.1). Lineage (NCBI taxonomy): Eukaryota > Metazoa > Chordata > Aves > Passeriformes > Sylviidae > Cettia > Cettia cetti. Next base: position 167,531 of record VZUI01047485.1, read on the forward strand.
TGTGCAGTGCTAAATATAAACCTGGCTGTCAGCCCCTTCAGTCACATGCCCAGCAGAGGGAAGTCTGGGCAGCGCTCTGGTACAGATAGACGGAGGAGGTAATAGAAAATTCCTCTACTACTCTGGAGAAGGTAACTATGTCCAAATAAATACTCTGCATAAATACAAATAGGAGGACAGTATTTTTTTAATACTCCCTGTAACATTGTAGAGAATTACACAGTGATTATGTTGTACCACTCCCACAAAACCCTTGAAGTAGCAGGAGATTATCACCTTTATTTGAAACTTTTGTTACATCTACTGGACAAAGAGCTGAACAAGCTTTGTAGGAATGTAGTGTGCTCCCTGGCCAATTAATTCCCTTCAGAACAAAGCCAGTAGTGACTTCATGCTTAGTTCACTCCTGTGATCCCCTGTAGTGAGTATACAATGCACTTAACCTATTATCCCTTCCAAAAACGTGGCACAGCATTCATATCCTTTTAAAGAATGCTTGACAAAACAGAGAGACCTAAGGTGGAAACCCTGAGTAGAAACATAAAAGAAAGTATAAAATGCAAACAGGTATCCATAGGCTCAAATCACTGTCCTCATCATTAAGAGGGTTTTATCCTTAACCTAATCCCAATCTCCATCAGTGCCTTATAAAGGTCAGCATTTCCACTTAAGCAGGTTCATGCCAAAACAGTGTTTGCAGTGGTTTGCTTAAAAAGGTCTCAAACCACAGCCAGGAAAAAACCAAAAAAAACCAAAAAAAACCCCAAAAAACAAAACAAAACAAAAAAAAAACCCCTTAAGATGCTTGCCTTGGGATTCAGGGGGGTTGATCAGCTAAAATGGTGACAACACAGGAAGGACTTGCAGTTTGTAATAGAGATGCAGCATAAGGATAGAAATAGAGAGTTTGAGCTGTCTCCTTCAGAGAGAAATGGAAAATGTCAGAAAAAAAGCTGAAGTGCTTGCATGAAAGTGCCAGCAACATAGTAACACTGATAGGAGGGCAAACAGGAACAATAATGAGGTATTCTGACCTGTGTTTCAGAAGTAAATGGTTATATTATCATTTAAAAATGAAACAAAAATCTAAGAAGGTACTTGAGAGCTGCCAAGAAAAAAAACTTGGTTGTTCCAACAAGCCAACCAACAAACAAATTGCTACAGCAATTCCCTGACTGGAAAGAACCATCTGCAGAGTTAAAATTCTCTGCCTCAAAAAAAGCAAATACTCATCCTCCCAAGAGAAGGCTAGCTTGCCTTTCCTCCTCACCCTCTCCATTTCAATGCTTGAGGCCTGCAAGGAGTTCCTGGGAGCCAGAGGAGGGACACTTCCCAATAGCAGAGAAAACTCTTCCATCTTTGGGGGAATGAATCTTTGCCTGGGACTACTAACAACCTCTCCACTAGATTTGGAAAAAGACAGGATGAGCCCTTCTAACTAACAGAGTGGAATTAATTTAATCCAAATATAGTCATTTAACTGTTTCAGTAAGGTGAGGCTTTGGCATTTCTCTGTCAGCATGGTTTTTCCTTGGGCCCCTCTGGTTCGAGGCAGGGATCTATCCATCCTTTCATGTGTTTGCAGTGGAGCAGAGCAGCAACACAGCAACAGTGCTGAACTGGAAACAAGACCATGGTATGGTGTATTGTCAGAGTGCAAAACATTCCTGTAAAAGAACAAGCAAAGCAATTCTGTGGGACACCACAGAAGACCTGTTAATAAAAATTATCAGCACTCTGTGCACAATCAGATCTGATCTGTAAGAAGACTTTCATCACCTTTAAATAGAGTAGTGTTAGACAACACTGATGTCTAAACATAAGAGCTCATGAAATACCTCGGGAGTTATATGTAAAATTATAATATCTTTTATTCATTTCTGTTCCCCCTCAGGCCCTGTTTTAACAAGAAATCTGAAAAGCTGGTGAGAAAAAAGCTTGTTTATTCCTGTTCCTCCTCCCCTTTTTGCCCTTTCCCCTTCTGCACAAAACTATACTTGTTTCCCCAAGAAAGAAAGCAAGGGGGAAATGGTTTTAAGAACAGAGAGCAGCATTGGCTTTCAAGCCCAGGTCTGGTACCTGCAGGCAGCAGCAGAACCCTTGGAGGAGACAGCTCACTGACAACAGCCTGTGCAGAAAGCAGGGGAAGAGAGGGCACTCCCTCCTCCACTACCCTGGCATAAAACTGAGAGTATAACAGCAAGAGAGGTTTGTGCCTCAGCAACAGCAACAGCTGTGCTTGCCCCAGCCCCTGGCACCAGCAGTACCTGCACTCAGAGAGCACCAGCCCTTCCCAAAGCCACCACCACCCACAGGCAGCTGCAGCAGCACAGGAGCACCAGGCAGGGTCTGGCATGTTAAATGTGTTTGGTGGGATTATTCTTTTCCTTTAAGAAAACTCGATTACAATCTTTACAGAAGGTGACGACAAACTGCTATTAAATCACACACCATTAAGTACTGGCCCTCTTGTAAGCAGAAAGTTCCATTCCCTGTCTGAGAAGACCTTGGAAGCAAGTATGACTGCAGAAATAAGCTTCTGTCTGAAATAACTTTAAATGCATGTAGAATTTATTGCTTCTCATCTGTCTCTGACTTAATAGAGCTACCTAAAATAAGAGAGACAAAGAGGACAGATAAACCGAATGATCATCAAACCTTTTGTTAGACTCATACTAAATGTAATGACATTCCTCCTAATTTTTCATTGCATTGGGGCATTAAAGACGAAAGTATGAGCTGCCTTGAAGTCCTTAAGAATCTATTCATTCCTGTCAGCAAAAGGAACACTATAAGAAACCACTGACAATTCCAGCCATAAGTTACACTCAAGTAATTTGTGCCTCTCTGTATAAATGCCTAATGAATACAGAATGCAGTAGCAATGAAGTTATTCTTAACTCTTCACCTGCTGCTAGAGGTAGGGCAGTAGATTCATCACTTTGACACCCCCTTCCCCATGTAACTTAGCAAAGCCTCATTTGTGAAACCAGTCTGATCCCCCCATCTGACTCCCTGCATAGTCAAATTCAAGCTGCAATGGCTGCTTTCTCTGGTAAACAGCTGAAGGAATGATTATAATACAAAAACAGAAAAAATCACTTCACATGGAACTTGACCTTAAAATATTTTCTTTCAGCTTTTATGTTATAAGAGTATGGAATATCTACTGGGTTGTTATGCAGCTGCATTATGTAATAATTTATTCTGCACACAAATTTTAAGTTATAATAAAAAAATCACCCTGTTCACAAAAATTATCCAAAAAATTTACGATTTCTGGTTTCATAAATAAAGTAATACAGAAGGCAGACGCAGAAGACAAAGGGTACTGTGGTCTACTCTTCCTAAAAGTGAACAGATCTTACTAAGCTCATTTTTTATTCTTTCAACCAATGGCGTTTATTCTGCAAAACAAAAAAAAGGAACATCTTTCTCCTGCTCAGTGTTTCTCCAGCCTCTGGCAAGCATGAGGCCTCTCTCAGGAGGATTCAATTGCAAGTGCATCCCCACAGCTTCCAGCTGCAGAGCCAACACAAGCTTCAGTTCCCATCACACCCCTGCAAGGTGCTTCAGGACCTCTGCTCTGTGAAGAGCTGCACATCTGGTCCATCTATTTAATCCCAGTGCTTAACTTTCCCAGAAACTACCCCTCAGTTTATGAAACAGTTCTGCTACTTAGGACAGTTTTTGTTTTCAACTTTATGCATTTCCCCCTTTCCACTGACAGGTTTTCTAACCTGTTCTTTTGTTACAGCTTCACTGTAAGCAGGCAGCAGAATCCTGTGAGTGCTGAAATTACACCCTCACCTCCAGTTCTGCTAATCAGCTTGAGAATTAGTGAAGTACAAACACAAATCCTTGTCTCAGAGTTTTCTGCATGCATAAGCCTGTTTTGTTTTCCACAGGAGAGGAAATATGGAATCTAATGTATTTAACACTTCTCCCCATGGCAATGGGAAGTATGCTGTGGCACTGCCCACATCAGTGACACACTGCAATGCCACTGTTTACTGGAGATCTTAATGAAATATGCACCCCTATCATTTTTCACACTGTGCAGTGGAGACTGATCACAGCGTGCCTCCAGCATCCTTCCCTCCCTCATTCTCTCCTCCCTCTGCTTCTGCAAAATCTGTGCAATGTTTACACAGCCCTTTTCCAACAGCAAGGAAGGGGATGGATTCAGGCTGAGGTTGCTTTTTGCACTGCTGAACTAAAGTACTGTGTGATGTGGGGGGCAGCCACTCAGACCATGATGAATAATCCTGAATAGAGCCAGAGGAAGGGAGGGGAGGGACAGCTCCTTTCCTAGTCACAAGACAAATGTTGAGGTAAAAAATATAATTGCAAGTAGTTGCCAAAACTGCAAAGGTAACCTGGGAGATTAAACCAGTATTGTTCATTTAATTAAACCATTGCTGAGATTAAACCACTAATTGCTCACTAGTGCAATTCACCGTGTGCTGTTTGCAACGGAGATCCCAGAACAGACTCCTGCCTGAGGCACAAAACCCCCCCTGGGACTTCCCATGAGAAAACAGAAAAACAGAACCTTAGGTCAAATACAAGACTGCACCTGAGCTAAAGTCATGTTGCTGCAAGGGGTGGTTTGATACTTTTCCTCCTGTTCCTAAATTCCCTTCTGATCATGTATTTGGGACTTCTCCTTTATTGTGGCACTTGTTCTTACTCAGGTGCACAGCCAGGCCCAGAGAAGAACAGCAGTGCTAGCATGGGAAGCAGAATTGAGACTTGCACACCCAGAGGTTTTTGGGACAGGGAAAGAACAGAACACTCTTTACAACACAGGTGAAGCCAGCAGTAAATCCACACCCATATGGCCAAGTCACATCTACTACACATTTCCTCATCCACACTCATCCAGGCTTGCTCTTATCCACTGTGGGAAACCCAGGAGAATGCTTTTCCTCTATGGCTGGGAAAAGTAATTAAAGTGAGCTGCCTTTTTTTTTTTTTTTAACTGAGCTTTTAGCACAGGATAAGACATAAATCACAGTAAAACTCAGTCATAGCAATGTGCAACTGCAAAAACGAATGTAAGCATGGAGACAAGGTAGATACAATAGGTTCCTAGCACCCAACCCTGAGATGTAATCCAACATCAAAACTTTACTAATCCAAACACTTCTCTTTTGTTTGTTTTGGTAAACCAGATCCAACAAATAAGTAAAAAACTTATAAAAGGTCACATATAATTCCCAACGAGAACAGTCTTTTTCAGCCTGGGCCATTTGTGATTTATCAGAACTCAGCTGCACACCAGTACATTTCTTCTGTTCCAGGAAAGGGACACACTGAATCAGAAGTCTGTTGGATATTTGCAAGAGGAAAAGGTCACCAGCCTGATTATTTATAACTGCACTGTCACTTTTGCAGCTACCTATTTACTTGATTTATTTTACTCCATAAAATAATATAAACAGTTAATGAAATTGGGGAAGGAGTGGTGGATTTCAAGCTGTTCTCACATCTCTTCTTTATGGCAAAAATCTTTATTAGACGAGACGGCTGTAAACCTAGTTGGAAATTCTTAAATCTTGAGTGAAACAGTTAATTTTACATTTGTAACATCACAGCTTTGCTTGCACTTTGTGAAAATCAGCCTGTTGCCAGAACTGAAGCAGAGAAACAACTGGATCAAGAGGTTATCTGTAATCTGAAAATACAAGCTGACAGTATTTGAAAGGGCAGCTGGCTAAAGAAATTGGTTTGTTCCATGCACATTTTTCTCCAGTCTTCCACAAAATTAAATAAAGCAAATAAAACAGTTTCTACCAATTCAGACTGTTATGAAAGACAGGATAATACCCTCATGGAGACTGACGATTCACAACCTTAGTGTAAGATAAGTTACAGCAAACCAGCCAGCACTAAGGGATAGATGACTGCACAAAGTCAAACGCTATCAAGTGCAAATATTTTTAAAAGTTCCTGTAACAGTACAATAACCAGAAACTGATAATGCCTAAAAGAAAAATCTAGCAGGTCAAAGTGCAGCAATTACTTGTTTATTCCCAGTAAGCATCTAGACCTGACCTTCGTGGCATTACAACTTTCCATAAGACAACATGACCCAAAGCACAGACCTCTGTCAGGGACAAGAATCACATACCAGGGACTGTCTCCTCACCCTCCCTCCTCAACCCTCAGAATGGTTTGAAAGTGCTCAGGCCCAGACAACAGGTCCCAGACTATCTCCAAGTGAGCTTTGGGAACTTAAGGCCAGGCCACTGTGGACATTGCATCTGGTTCCTCTCAGTTGAAGTTGGTCTCACAGTACAAACCTTTTTGTCCAAAACTTTTACTTTTATTTTTTTTTTTTTGAAATTGGAAAGGTTTTTCAAAGCTGCATACTTTCCCCAGGTCGTGCAGGAGCCTTTCACCAGGATCACTGCCAAATGGTAAGGCATGTTTTGATTCTGGAAACGCCTAAAAGCCATGAAGTATTTAAGAGCATTGGGGAAATGTTTTATCCCTACACATGAGCAGTAGGAGATAATAGAAAAAATCACCTGCTTCTTATGACTGCCTTAAGCCAATAGGAGAGTTGATACAGAATATGATTCATCTCAAAGAGTCTTAAATATGTTCCTATTTTCCTTTTTTATTATCTAGAGAAAATAATGCGATTTTAAAAAAAATAATGACCTGTTGGTATTTGCCAAAAGTATCTCAGTCTAAATAAAATTTAATAAAAACTCAAAAGATACCCAAAAATGAAAACATGATGAGCCCATTACATACAAAAGGAAACTGGCAACTGATGCTGGAAAAAAGTATAGCAAGTAGCAAGTATCACTATGTATTATGGCTGCAAGGGAAGGTATTTTATTAACAATTAGCATATAAATATCTAAGAACCCTAAGTAAATGAACACTGGGGAAAAAACAGCTATGGTTTTATATTTCATAGTTTTGAATGAAACATGCACTCTGCTGGTTTGAAAAAATTAATTTGTGGGCTTTGCCTTAAAATGCTCCCCATATTTCAGAGGAAGCATGTGTTTCAGGCATGAGTTAGTCACAACCCAAAAAATTCCATGTTCATTCACTGTTAAAGGAAGTTCTCACACACAGCAACAAAACAGAAACAAAAAGGCATGCTTTCAGAATATCTGAAATATCACCGTGGTAATCAAAGGATAAAGTAGAAGGGGGCACAAGGCAGCTCACAAATTCATGCCCAGCTTTCCCTAAAATGAGCCATTTTTGTAAAATATCTAAACAACAGCACAGGGACCCAAGACAGCTTCTTTAAGTACTCTGCTTGCATGTTATACTTATTTTTCCATTTACTTGTTGTTTAAAAAAAGTGGGGTTTTTTTGGAGACAACAGATGCCTCTGTAGTTTCATTTTTTGATAGTTTAAATAATAAATAAGGCTGACTAAAGCTAGGAGTTTTCAGTTAAATGAGTCAGCTTTAAATAATTTCTTTCTTAGAGAAACTGGAAGACTTCCTTTTTTTTAATTGAGGTTGCACACTGGAACCTCAGTGTCCGCAGAATAAACATGATCTATTTTATTCATGCCCATTGCAGGGAGATCTAAATGTTTTGAATCTATCACTCTCAAGGGTTTAAGTTGCACTCTAAGTAAAAGCTGCATTTCAAGTGATCTTCTGTAAAAGGCCCTGAATCAAAAGCAGCTTTTGTACTGAACAAGAAAGTTATTGGGAGACAGATTTTCCTTTTACCTCTAAAATGTACTATTTTACAAAAGACCCAGCTGAAGAACAATGGCTTAAGATTCAGATATTTTTTCTATTCTGTGATTTAAAACATATTTATGCATAGCACCTATTTTGTATTCATCACATGCTTAAAACACATGCAAAAGACAAAACAAATTTTAAATGGAGCAATCTTTTATTTTAATTGAAGCAATCTTATTTTACCTTTGGTAGGAAAGGGTAAAGGCAGCTAACCAAATAATATTTTTTAATAATAGTGTTATTTATATGCATTATATTTGGACCTTGTCATTTAATGCACATCACTTTCCAAGAAAAAAGCATAAGGTAGATGACACTGAGCTGCTTTAAAAAAATGAAGTTGTTTCATCATCTGAAATCTCTGAAGTATTAACTATAAACTACAGTATAGTGCAGCAGTTTCCAAAAGACCTAAGCTTGAAACACCTTGGTCAAATGAAGCATAGGAAAATGAAGATACGGATTACTGAAATTCTTGAGACTGAAGGCTTTATATGAATATGAACAAAAACTGTGTACTTTTATTTCTTGCAGCAATACATGCCAAATGCATCAAAACAAGCATGCAGGAAGTCTGTCAAGCCAGCAGCCTGCTGGCCTTATGCAATGCACATGTCAGCAAACACACTTTTCCATTTGGGTTTTTTCTACTGTACCAAATGCACTGGTCGTCTCTGGTGACTCTATCTCCTCTGCTGGCTCCTCAAGTGGTACCAGTGGTTTAGGATACCTGAATGCTATAACGAGTTTTCAAAAGCAAAACAGCAATCAGTCATTATTTAAAATCTTCCAATCAATACTGGAGCATCTGCCAGCAACAAAAGATCCTTTATAAATACTAAGACTGGATTTCTGAGGGTTTTACACCAATTCCACTTGATTGTTTGCAGGGTTCTCTCTGCAAAAAATTAAGACAAAGTTTCTGCATTTAAGCAGACTAGAACCTGCTTTAAGTCACATGAACAAGTAAAATTTCAGAATATGGAAGCAAACCAAACCACAACAGCAAAGGCATGAACTTCAGAAAACATTACCTTGCTGCAGATAGTTCAAAGGCAGACAGCTACAGCTGACATTTTCAGAGAGCAGTTTCAAAATAGTTTTACCATGAGTGACCATACACCAATTTTCTTATGACATTAAATCTCAGATCATAAATTACCTAATAATCTGTGTTTGAAGGGATTTAATGATCATCTAGTTCCAGTCCCATGAGACACCTTCCACTAGACCTGGTTGCTTCAAGCCCCATCCAACCTGGACTGGTAGGAAAGGGGCACTCACAGCTCCTCTGGACAACTTATACCAGCGTCTCACCACCCCCATAGAAAAGAATTTCTTCCTAATAGCTAATTTAAACCTATCCTCCTCCACTTTAAAGCTATTCCCTTTTGTCCTATCACTATATGTCTTTGTGAAAAGCCCTCTCCAAGACACTTGTACACCCCACTTAGGTGCTGGAATGTGCTACAAGGTGTCTGCAGAGCCTTCTCTTCTCCAGGCTGAACAGCCTGAACTGATTCATCCCACAGAAGCAGAGGAGCAGACACTGATCTCTTGTCTGTGGCAGACTCAAGAGAAAGGCCTGAAGTTGTCAAGGGAGGTTGAAGTCGGATATTAGAAAAAGGTTCCACACCCAGAAGGTGGTTGGGTCCTGGAAGAGGCTCCCCAGGGAAGTGGTCACAGCACCAAGCCTCACAGAGCTCAAGATGCACTTGGACAATGCTCTCAGGCACATGGTGTGATTCTTAAGTGTGTCCTGTGCAAGGCCAGGACATGGGCTCGATGAGTCTTGTGGGTCCCTTTAAACTCAGGATATTCTATGATTCTGTGATTCACGAGGCTCAGACTATAATGAGAACGATCAGTAGAGCCTCAGTAGCACTTTTCCTTCTGCACTCTGTCTTCATGAGAGGGCTCCAAGCTTGGGGCAGGAGGTGGGGGGTATATTAAAAAAAAAGGTTTCGAAAGCAAAATGTAGCACATCCTTCCATCTGAAAGCCAATATTTCTTTCACCACCGAGTATTTTTGACTCAGCAGTGAGATTAGTAACAGCCCTGGTGTAGGCTGCAATCGTCTAAGAGCACAAAGGAACTCACGCAGGCAGGCTGGCAAGAGTTTGTCATTTTACCAGTTTGACAGGGCACTTCAAATTTGTGAATTAGGCACTTGCCAGCAGTCTGCCAGAAGACCTTTTCCTAGAATAGCAATCAAACACTAGAGTTAAAAACATTTCTTGACCTAGGTCACAGCAAAGGAAAGAGATGTAGATGACATTGCTCCACACACAGCATGGCATTCACCTGCATATGCTGGGTCTGTGAAGGAGAGAGGAAGAGAGAACTGTCCCCATGAGGTACCATGGTACCTGTCAAAGCACAACAGCATGAACTGTTCCTCTCCTCCCAGCTCAGCGGGCTGAGGGCAGTCCTCACCACAAACCTCACACTCACACTGTAAAATCACTCTTCAAACAAGACAAGTACTTCCAGAAGAATGGAATTACGCTCTGTTGTGTTAACACTGATTCAGTTCTAACAAAAAGAGGCACTAAAATCCAAGTGGATCTAAACCACCATGGAAGATCAACCAGTTTATTCATATTAGCAAGAAGCATCTGACTCACGCAACAGAATCTTTTTTCACAGGAGACTTGTTTAAGGTGTCTAAAAACCTCAGTGAAATTCACTTGTCTTTGAAGACATTGCATCTTTTCAACTAACTTTTCTTTGTAAAGCTGTGAAAGTACAGGCACATAGGCTCAAACACTCCCTAAGTTATGCCAGTAAACTGGGGAGTTCATAAATTTAACACCAGATCATAAGCCAGTGAGGTTTCCTCTGACACCAAAGTTAGATTTCACCCAACAAAAGCTAAAACCTTGCAAATTCCCTAAGAGATTCTGCACCAGCTGTCAGCCCAACTGAATGCAAGGAGGTGGAGCACTTTACCTGCACACGATGGTTTTTTGGGTTTTTTTAATAAGAAAAAAATGCAGTAACTTGAACTTATGAACAGTTTTCTACCAGAATGCACTGTTTTGTTCAGATTATTTATGTATCACAGATTATTATATATGGTAGGATATCTCAGTGCCTTCATAGAGAATCTAGCTAGAAACTGCATTCTCCAAAACCTGCAAATTAAATTACAAAAACAGCTGTCAATACTCACTGCTATGGTGTTTTTGTATGTTTTTCAGGTCATACACAACCTCAACAGGCAGAGGAAAACGAAATTCCATTTCAAAAAGCCTTTTATTTAGTGATCATATCACAAAAGTCTTCCACCAAAAATATAAAACGCAAGAGGATGCTTTCAAGGAATTGTGTTCAATGTACATTATCTACTAAAAGCATCTATTTTATGTATTAATACACACATACAAAATTTTTGTGTATGTAGACAAAGAAAGGAAAACAGGATTTGTTTTCCCATCTTTGCAACAAAAGATGGGAAAATAATGGATTCTCTTACTGTCAAGACCTGAGATTTCTTAGAGGCCCTAGATAAGCACTGTGTTAGTAATATCAATGAAGAATAGTTAGATCTGGGCTCAAGAATATGGCAAAGCAGCACATAAAAGACCAACAATACCCTAGGAAGCAATAAAGACACAGCAAAAATGCCAAGTGTAGGATTTCTTACTTGAAAAAGTCAAACCCTTTAGTATTCTCCCTCCTCATTACCAGGCTTGCTGCACTGCTTACAAGTGCATCTTTCATTAATTATCTCATATCATACACTGGAAACTAAAGGTAGAACCCCAAAATATAAGCTCCTTAAGAAAGAAGTTCCATCTTTTTCCTAATGCCACTTTTGTCAATGGAATATTGCTATAGAAGGTTAGAAGCATTAAATCATTCTCTGTATTTTCTGAAAGATTTTATACTTTCATCTCCATCATGCAACAAAGAAACAACAGAAATTTGACTGTATGAAGCCAACAAAACAAAACCTTGATTACAGGGAACCACTAGAAACAGAAAGCAAGACTATTACATTTGAAATCAACTGGCCTACTTGCTACTTCAGTGTTTCTGTAACTATAGAAAACAGAAATATACAAATTACTTGTATTCAATTCCACACCTATCATCTCCATCTAGTGTGGCTGGGTGTGGCCTAGATGCTTACAAGAAGCACAAGCTTAAATTTAAAAACTTTGTTTCAAAGTTCTTCCTGGGAAAATGGGACACCTTATTCATCTTTCCAAGGTTCAAAAGCAAAAAAAAAAAAAGAAAAAAATACTAAAGACTTCAATGCAAAAGGAAAACTAAATCTAGATGAGAAAGGATTTGCAGCTATCTTCAGAAAGAACAGCTCAGTGATGTTTTGACTAAATTTTAAGATAGTAAGATACAGATTATAGTCTAAATCAGGACAGTTTTCAAAATATTTTCTGAGAACTATTCTATCAAGATTCAGTTTCACAGTCTTCTCCCCTGCTCCTACTATGCAAAATGCATCTATGAATTTAAACTCAGGCTTTCAGCTCTCAGCCATCACCTGCTTACAGATAAGAGCTCTGTCTACTGAAGCACTAAAACAAACACCAGAATTTCAGTCAGTGTTTATTCGTAAGCTAGACTGCTTAACTGACCTCTAGTGCCTAGTAGCTGGAAGCTCCTTAAACCTCCAGGTAATACAGGTGACAAGGTGATGGCAAGAAGGAACACATTCACAAACCTCTCCCCACCTAGTTTTTGTGACTACAGCACAGATAGACATTTTAAGTAACAAAAATGCTTCAGAGACTCACCTAACTTACAGGTACCAGCTACAACTCACCTACCTGAGGACCGTCCTTCAGCGTAGCAGCCGCAGCAAAGGATGGGTTTCCCCGCAGCCTCTGCCATTAGCGGAGGCCACAGATAGTGTGTCCTGTCATATTTCGTGCTAGGGCAATTAGCTGGTGGAACTGCATCCTTCTGGTGGTAGGCCTGGGAATGGGCTGAGGAACTTGCCCCATTTGGTTCTTGATGTGCCCAGGTCTCCCCATATTGCTGACAGCTTCCCCTAGCTGATATGGGGTCTGTTAGGGCACAGAAGAGGTAGTGAAGGAAGAAGGTCAAAACTTAACCCAGTAAGGACTGTGTTAAGAAGGGTATGGACTAACACCTCCCTTTCCATAAAGAATTATGAAAAGATCACAGGCACAAAACAAGCTTAAGCACAGCAGCAAACTGCACAGGCATTTCACGATCAAGGAGGGACTGATTTTTCAGACTCAAACAGAACACGGGAATTTATGCAAGCGGTAAAGAAGAGAATTTGAAGGCTGCATTTGGATCACTTTTATTGGAAATCAACACAAAAGTACAACCAGCGACCTCAGCTAAAGAATCAGCTGCCGGGAGCCACAGAATGCTGCCAGCAAATGAGAAGATTGATAAGAAACCCAACATCTCTAAAACAGTTTTGTCTTGACTGAATTCATGATTCGTAAAGACCAAAAGTGACACTAGTCAATCGGAGAAAGTACCTAGGAAGCATTGCACAAATAGCTCTCCCCTCATCTGCTACTCACAACCTGCATACCTATTAAGGTCATTGCTACACAGTCATCATTTCAACAGCAGGAAAGAACAATCATACAAAATATTTTCTAAACATTTTAAATACAAAATGCAAACATCTGGCTCAGAAAAGTCTCTTAATTTATTTCAAGTGTAGCCCTTCTATCCCCCTTGTCTTCTTCTGGCACTCCACAGTGTTGAGAGTGACAATACATATCCTACACTTCTCTGCCCTTCTTCACACAAAATCTAAATTCTTTCAATATCAACCCTCTAGAAAACCGCTGTGGGGAATAAATTCAAGATAGGCTTTTTATCCAATTCAAGATAGACTTTTTATCCAATTTCTATTTAACAGACTTACTTGAAGCTGTTTTCAGTAATGATTTTTCTTTTTATGTAACACATGAAGAAACAGAATTTCCTATAGGTAGAAGCTGACAGCTGTTAACCATGCTGTAGTCTGGTAAAAATATCCCATGAATAGAGCTGGCTAAAGGAAAAGGTTATCTACAAAAAAAAAGTCTTATCAAGCTAGATGGGCAGACCAAGACTCTGACTCCAAGGATGAGGTGCAATGGCACTACAACCCTTTATGCAGCCCTTACCTGTGAGACTAAGCCCACAACTGAGATTTTGCTGAAACAATCTCTCCAGCAACATTAACTATTACAGTTTCACGCATAAGTGAATTGCAATTTCCACTAGTGGAATAAACTTAAAACCATCTAATAATCTCCCATGCAATAAAATGTCTAAATTCAAACTAATGTTTTTGTTACTTTTCTTCTAAATCCTGAATCATCAGAAAATCACAGCATTTTACACAATAGACCTTCATATTATAACTAACAGCATCTGAACAACAAGGTACTAAATATGACCATCTGTTGATTTATATCTGTATAAATCATCTGTTGAGATGCTATACTGAAATTTTAAAGTCTCATTTTGATATCCACCACACGATCCGATCCTCCAGGTACACAGCTCCGTTCTGTTTAACCTGAGCAATAACCGGTGAGACAGAAACTCACACAAAAACCTCATGGCAAGAACCCTCCAGAAGCTGAGAAGGATTTATTCAGAAAGGGTATTAGTTGTTAGTACTCAAAAGTTAGTGTAAACTTATAGTTCAAAGCATTCTACCCTCAGTGTTGTGAAACAAATAAAACTGATTCACTGTCTGCAAAACAGAAGCGCTGCTGCTCCCAAAACGAGGCGTTCAAGTGAACTACTCTCACTCCGACTAGAAACTAGTGCTTATGCGCTACAAACAAAACCAAAGAGATACCTGAAAGGGTTCTGTCTCTTCACAAAAGCCGCACTTTTACAGCTGCCCCCAGACCTTTCTCAGCCCACCCAAAATTTTTTCCAGACATCTACAGAGGAGCCACAAGGCACAGAAATGCCCTTTCCAAGGGCACGCTACTATCAAAGTCACAGAGGCCTAGATCAAATGCACACTGATCTCTTAAGTACCCACTATCATCTTCGCTGCAATAGGGATTGTAAGTTACAGCTGAGGATCAGAACTAGAAGTAAGAAGGTTGTAATTAAGAGGATTTGGTTTTGTCAGGTTTTGATTTGTTTAAGGAACAGCATCAAGTTGGCAAGAACAGTTGGATCAGACAAGAAAAATCACTGTGAATTACTTTAATTGGGGTTGCATAGCCTGTGTTCAGAGACATTTGTAAACCTTCCCAGCACATACACACTTTCCCGAAAGAGAACCGACACTTCCAAGAAGCAGCGCCGGCAGCCCTCCGTGCAGGCAAGTGTAACTCATGAATGAGCTCCCAGAGCAGCAGCAGCAGCCCGGCGCCTCTCAAGAAGTCTGAAATCAATTCACTGCTGCGCTGGTGTCAGGAGGATTTTATGAGACACACTTTCCTACTCCCATTCCGAAAAATGGCCACCCGTGACTCTGAAAGACCCGGTGAGACGACAGACCCTCCAAGCATTTGGCGCACTGGGCCGATTTAAGTTCAAAAGGTGCTGCGGATGCTTCTGGAAACTAAATTTCAGATCGTGTGCATCATTTATACCCAATTACGCGAAGACACAGGGGCGAGAGCCTCTCGGTGCCTCCTCCTGCTGGAGTTTCCTACTCGCCCGAAGTAGTCGCTTGGGCGAGGGCGGGAGGACCCCCAAACTTCAGAGGCTCAGCCCCCGCCCCGGCCCGGCGCTCCCACCCGCAGCCGGGCTCGGGGTGGGTCGCGGCTCACCTTGGGCGATGGCGATGGACTCGAAGCGGTGGAGCTCCCGCAGCAGGCAGCTCCGCTCGGTGGAGTGCAGACTGTAGATGAAGTCACGGGCCCCCTGCGCCGTGTTCAGCGCCTCCATAGGCTCCTTCTTGGGGTGGGTGCCGAGCGCCCGCGACCCCCGCGGGAGGAGCAGCCCCTCGGCGCCGCCCCGCAGGCTGCCCAGGCGGCGGCGGCAGCAGCACCGCGGGCCCCGCAGCGAGCTCAGGCAGGACGAGGGGACGACGGCGGCGCCCCCCGGCCGCCCCAGCAGCAGCGCCGCCCGGCCGAGCCACGCCGACATGGAGCCGGGGAAGGGCGCGGCGC
>VZUI01047488.1:0-91561 GCA_013401135.1 Cettia cetti
TAATTGTTATTGTTTGTTTGCATTGTTAGAAATACTAGTAAAGAACTGTTATCCCTATCCCGTAACTCTGCCTGAAAGCCCCTTTAATTTCTTAAATTATAATAATTCGGAGGGAGGGGATTTGGATTCCACATTTCCTAAGGAGGTCCTGCCCCTCCTTAGCAGATACCTGTCTTTCAAACCAAGACACAAGTATCTCTGCTTCTCTTAATAGATGGGGTTATTTAAGTTAAATGGATAACTTGGAGTCTTGATTTATTTGCAGTATTTGTGGTAAGAAAAGCAGACTCTTGCAATTTGTATTTATTGTATTCAGATCTGACAAAAACCTCTCAGATTTGTTCCCCATCACTTCCCTCACAGAAGAGGCTTTGCTACCCTGTGTTGACCAGGTTGGAGCAGCATAAACTAGACCTGGCACACACATGGTGTTGTGGCACTGATCATCACAGCTATGAAGTGCTAGCACCAGCTGTGGTTTGGCAAGGCACACTGATGGTGAGTCCAAGGATTTGTCTTGACTGGCCTGGGTGATGAGCACCATGAAGAGAAGATTTCTGTGACAGCAAGCAAAGGCCAGATCCCCAGGAAGGCATCTGTCTTCCTACCAAAGTAGCAGGATGGTGAAAAAGGCTCTTGTGGCTGATGGGCAGCTCTCTCTGAGATGGCTTCCCTTGCTTGTGTTGCCTGCTTTGTAGTGCTCTCCTTTACCTCCTCCCTAATGCTGTCATGAAGAGATCACCAGTATCCTCTACAAATGGATCAATAGACCAAAAAGGTTGATCATTAGGAAGATAAGACCTCCCTAGCACATTGCCAGTTGTTTTAACATGTTTCTGATTAATGAGTCTATTTTAGACATTTCAGTGCTCAACTGTCTTCATTTGTTAGTGTTGATAGCGGAAGTCCATGCCTTGCCTGAATATGAGTTATTTTGACCAAAAAACATGGGTCAATTCAAATCAATAGAAATGTCATTAGCATCCCAGTACTGTGAAAGATAATATGAACATTTCTCATGTATCCAGTTTATTAAAATTTACTAAAGTGTGAAATATGTATGACAAGTAATGATGTTTTAATCTTTCACCAAGGTAACAATTGAAAGCTGTAATTATAAAATCAAAATGATGGAATATTGTAATCAAGAAGGATTCTGTCTCATACTTTGTCATGCCTCCATGCAAGATAAAGTTCTTATTTGTAACATCTCTTTTATCTGAAAAGAGATCAAACTCCTATTTGCCCAGTTGAAATCTCATGGCTGTGTGAGGAACAAACTTTTTCCTTTTTTTTAAAAAAAAAAAAACTTTGATGAGAAGAAAGAAGCAGCCTGCATCCACCAAGGCTGCCAGTTTTCCAGGAGAATGCCATGGGAGACAGCATCAAAGGCTTTACTAAAGTCCAGGAAGACAATATCCACAGCCTTTGCCTCATCCACCAGGCAGGTCACCTGGTCATAAGTGGAGGTCAGGTTGGTCAGGCAGGGCCTGCCTTTCACAGCTCCCTGCTGGCTAGGCCTGATCCCTTGGTTGTCCTGTATGTGCTGCATGATCACCTGTAAGAGGATGTTTATTCCACAACCTACCCCAGCACTAGGGTCAGGCTGGCAGGCTGTAGTTCCCCAGATGCTCCTTCTGGCCCTTCTTGTGCACAGACATCACACTGTCCAGATTTCTGGAGACCTCCCTGGTTAGCCAGGACTGATAAATGATGGAGATCAGCTTGGCGAGATCCTCTGCCACCTCCCTCAATATCTTTAGATGAATCTCATCTGGTGCCATACACTTATGAATGTCTGAATAGCTCAGCAGTTCACTAGCTACTTATTCCTGGATTTCTTGTCTACCAGCAACCTGTAAAAGATTGAGGCAAAGAAGGCATCAAGTATCTCTGCCTTTTCCTCATCCTTCGTGTAAATGTTGTCCCGCTGTCTAATAAAGGATGGAAATCTTCCTTGTACCTCCTTTTGTTTGAAGGATTTATAAAAACATTTTATCATGTTTCAAAGCAGTGACCAGATCGAGTTCTAGCTGAGCTTTCACCTTTCTAAATTTCTGTCTACATGACCTAACACCCTTGTACTCTTCCAGAGCTGCCTTCACCTTCTTCCAAAGATAAAAGTTCTCTTTATTTCCCCGAATTCCTGGAAAAGCTCCCTGTTCAGCTAGGCCAGTCTTCTTCCCAACTAGCTTGTCTTTTGTCACACAGGGATGGCCTGCTCCTGCACCTTTAAGATTTTCTCCTTAGGTATGTTCAGGCTTCCTGAACCCATTTGATATTAAGGACTCTTTTTCAGGGAACTCTCAGCCAGTGTTTGAACAGAACAAAGTCCAAGGCAGAGGATTTGTTATCCCCTTCCTTACTTCAACCCAACGATCCACATCTCCCACCAGCCCTTCTTTGATTGCAAACAGCAGGTCTGTCAGGACACTGCCCTGATAGGCTCACTTATGAGGTCAGTATCTTCCACGTGCTCAGGAATATCCTAGATGGCCCCCTGTCAGCTGTGTTGAGTTTCCAGCAGACATCCATCAAGGTGAAGTCTCCCATGAGAGTAAGGGCTAGCACTTGTGGAACCTCAGTCAGCCACTCATGGAGTACTTCATCTGCCTCTTCATTCTGGTTGTGTAGTCTGTAGCAGACACCCACCAGTGCATCTGCCTTGTTAACCTTCCCCCTGGATCTTACCCACAGCCACTCAACTGTGTCACCGCTGTCCTTGGCCTCTGTGCTGTGAAGCACTCCCTAATGCACAGAGCCATTCCACTGCCTCTGCTTCCCCACCTGTCCCTTCTGAAGAACCATTATAACCATCGTGGCAGTTCCCTAACCGTATGAGTCATCCCACCACCTTTCAGTGGTGGTGACTGTCACAGCTTTCCTGCTGCCAATGGCTTCCTGCTGTTTGTTGCTTTGTTACCCGTACTGTGTGTGCTGGTGTGGATGCTCTTCAGATGGACAACAGATTTCACCCCCACTATTGGCATGCCCACTCTATCCTCATCATCTGAGGCTGGTTTTATCATATTCTCCCTTCAAACCTGGGTTAAAACAGGTTTTGGTGTATCAGCCCTGCCAACTCATGAGCTATGATCCTTTTCCCTCTTAGACAGGCAAACCCTGTCTCTTTCCAGCAGGCCTGGTGCCTTATAAACACCCCATGAGCAAAAAAAGCCAAAATTCCACTGGTGACAGCAGTCTTTAAGCCACGTGTTGATTAGGTGGCTGTTTCTTTTGACATTCTTCCCTGCTACTGAAGGAATTGAGGAAAACAACATCTATGCTTCTGTCCTTACAACCAGTTATTCCAGTGCCCTGAAGTCCTTTTTGATTGCCCTAGGACTTTTCTCCTCAGTGGCATTACTGCCAACCTGCATAACAACAGTGAATAATAATCAGTGAGCTAACTCAGTTCAGGGAATCTTCTAGTAACATCTCTCACCCAGGCTCCAGGGAGGCATCAGATTTCCCTGTGGAATGGGTCTTTTTGCACCTGGGAGCCTCAGTTCCCCTCAGAAGGAAGTCACCTAGAAAACACCAGGGATTTGCCTTTTATATGTCCAAGGGGGAGACACCATTTAAAATGTCAATAAATAAATAATAATAAAAAAAGAAATCAAGATTTCTTTGGTTTTCTAGTGACTCAGCAAAAGCAAAATCTGGCCCTGTGTTGTTAGAAAGAAGAAAATATTAAATTCTTTTCAACCGTAGCTTGAAACATTCAACTGCAACATTTTGCTTGGTGCAGGTTAATGGCTGACTGGTATAAAAGAGGACTTCTCTGTTTCAGTTGTCTAATGGGATTTTTGGCAAGCTGTTTGTTAGAAGTATCATTTTCTTTAACAATATTGCTGTAGAAATGCATCTTCTAAACAGCCTGCTACATTATTTTGACATGACCTTCATATCTTTTGAACTTACAATTTCTGGAATTCTTTTTCTCCCTGTAAGAAGCAATGTTGTTGGGTGTGTTTTTTTCTAATAAATCTTGATGGATAATCAGGAAAAAAAGCTAGTGTGTCCAATGGCTTGATAATTTCAGGGTAAAAGCAGATTTTACTGTTGCTCATCTTTCACTTGCTGATGCGTCTGTTTAACCAAGCAGCTGGTGCATACGATCTAGCCAGCAGCACACAGAACACATTAGGAGAACAAAGGGAATGTGAGATTAAACAAAAAAGAGGCAAGAACAGCGTTTCCTCACTGTTCTGCGTGAAGGCAGGAGCTGCTCCGAGAGGATACAAACTCAATTTTCCTATTGGACTTATGGCCTCTTCCCCCCGTCAGATTATTCAAAGGTAAATTTGCTTTTCACTCTCTCAGAAAGACCCATTTTCCCCTCACTGGTATATTTATTTATTAGTAACATTATTTGTAAAATGCTAACTTCATTGGCTGCACTGTTACAATGTTATCTCTATGTGCTTCTGTGAGAATATAACAAAGTCATGAAGAAAAATGATGTAAAAATGATGCGGGTACATAAAATGGGATTGACAAAATGTAATAAATCACTGCTGGGCTGAGGAACAGACCTGCATGTGTAATGAAATACTTCAGCATTACATCATCGTTTATGTAACATCTGGCAGAGCCTTGTATTTCTGTGCTGCTTTGAATTAGGATAATTTTTTTCTCTCAGATAAAAGAGAAAAACAAGCCTCTAGGTTTTGCACATAGAAAACTGTAAAGAAAAAAAACCAAACCAAAACCCCCCCAACCCTTAACATACCCATGTTAGTTTCCCCCTGAGAAGTTCTGTCATCTCCAGTTGGATGCAAATAATATTATGACTGAGATGCATACAAAATAGTTAGCATCCTAGAGGATGTTTTCAGTTTTATAAGAGAAACATATTTTCAATATAAAGGGGATTTTTGAGATTATTTAATCCAAGAAGAACTTTTCTAATTTACATCATTATACATGCTTTGCAACCGGACTTATCGCAAAAAAAAAAAAAAAAAAAAAAAAAAAAAAAAAAAAAAAAAAAAAAAAAAAAAAAAAAAAAAAAAGAAAAAAAAAAGAAAAAAAAGAAAAAAAGAAAAACAAAAGCCAGGTGTGAGTTCTATGTACTTTAGTGTTTTCCACTTAGTAGTTTTTTGGGGTTTTCTGTTTTTTTTTTTTTTAGGAGAATTGAATTATCTTTATTGTAGACTTCTGATCTTGTCTCATGCAGATATGTACCCACATATGTACCCACTTCAGTGTGTATTCCTCCATCCCAGGCTGCCAGCAGATTCTTCCTCATCCCTAGGGTGTCTCACTCTGCCCTGTTCACCTGTGGTGCCAGGCAGGACAACATCTTGTGCTGGTGAGGTGAGCATTAGTTGAAATGTGTTTAATTGGCTGTTGAAATACATGAAATCAGTAATGTGACTGTCTGCTGCAAAAGTGTCTGGATGACACACTCACCTGTCTGAAATCAGTAGAAATCTTGCCTTTAATTTCCAGGGTTCTTGGCTGTTGCCTTGTGCCTCTTGCCTCTGAATCCTTTAGGAGGTGGGTGCTGGTGGTGCCATGAGGGTGCTGCAGGGATCCAGGCTGCCAGCCCCCTCGGCAGCTGACTCTCCCTCCCCAAACTTCTGATGAGTGGCAGCTGCCCAGAATGCAGCTCTGGGGCGTTGACAAGAACTTAGTGTATCTAAAAAGAGGCTTTTTGCTTTCTTTTTTTCAGTACTAGGAGGAAATAAAACAGATTGTCAAAAAGAAACCACTGTTTATTTAGTTCCTTTTTGTTTATCAAATACCAGACAGATAATCCACGGTTACTGCATTCACTCATCTCGCAGGGATTTCATATGGTATATGCATAGGACTGGCTGCTACATACATAGAGCTAGTTGTTACAGCTATTTTACTTCCCCTCCATATTTTCCCAAGGCTGGTACAGAATGGTGGATCTTTGATACATGTCAAGTAAAATATTGTATCTGAGTTTGTTTCCTGGTGGCAGAAAAGGCAAAAGGAAGAGGATCAGTCCCAAAACAGCAGTAACTAAAAGCCTGATGAGGTGCAGGTGTCTGGAATGTTTTTTGCTCTTTCTGGGCAATTGTTAGACTTACTGAAAATATTGTTTCCTTTATTTTTTAAACTAGCAGTGACTTCTGTTGATTTCATTTGGAGGAGAGACATGCTGATGAGCATGAATATCATTGAAAGTAGTACTGTATAAAACTGGCAAAGGCAGAAGAGGGAAGCAATGGCCATATAATTGAAGTGTAAGATTCAGAGTCAGGATGTCTAATTCCTATTTCTGATTTTTTAGCAGGTGACTTCGGGAAAAAAAAAAATCACTATCAGGGGTGAAAACTGGCCGTGTGCAGAGCCACAACGACTCTTTTTTGACAGCTGAGGCAACAGTGGGATAGTCTAGGATGGAAAGCACTCTTACCAGCACCTCAGGATTTTGGATAAACATATTTTTCGCTTATAGAAGTGCCACAGCAATGTACCAATTATTTCCAAGGGCAACAAGAAACATTTTCACATCTCAGAGGCGTGACCATGATGTTTTTGATCCTGGATATTGCAAGAACAGAAGCAGACTGTTTGGTTACTGAGCAGGGTAGTGTAAGGTTAGAGAACAAGTGCTGGTGGAAGCTAAGACCATCTTGAGGTGAAAATTGAGTTCTGCTAATGCCATCTCAACCAACTCCCTCACCTGTAATGAAAAATAAATGACTAACTTTTGCAGTGAGGTGATATCTTCCCACAGGCCTTCCTGTGAGACACCAAGTGGGACCCCCAGTGAGTTTAGTGGCTCCTTCACATTTGTGGCTTGTACCCTCATGCTGTGTAATGGCCACACTTCGAACAGTTTTAGAAGATGAAATTATCTAATGCTAGTAAGGTTGTCTTAGTCCCCTGGGAAAGATGAGCTGACAATGCAAGAATATCTATAAGAATGTCATTGAGAACTGGCTTTCAAGGAGAAAGTCCTTTGCTATGTATTGTTTGAGTGGAAGGTGATTTTTTTAATCTCTGGTTGCTTCAACTTTAACAGCCTTGTCTGTGAAGAAACCTTGGACCTCTCCTGGCCTGACAAGTCCAAGGAATGGCAGGTAGACAGCTCACTTTCTCTACTGTACATTTCTCCCATGGTTTGTTCAACAGGAACTTTGGTCCTTAGCTTCATCCCTGTCCTCAGTGAATCAGAGCCCCAGTATTGAGGTGTGACTCCATGTCTAGGACTGAGCAGTACATTACTAAAAGAGAATGAAGAGACTCTCTTGCTGTTCTTTCCTTTGCCATGGCAAGGGCAGGAGCTGGTGGGGAGCTGTTGCTATAAGAATAATTGCTTTCCTCAAAAGTCAGTGTTGGATCTGCCTCTTGCACAGGGATTGCCTTCCTACCTAAACAGTGTGTGGGCATAGCCCTCATAGTCAAAGACCATGTCTGATTCAGTGTATGGCAAGGGTTTTGGGCAGTCCACTACTGTACTGAGCAGAACAGAGGATTTTACTCTTTCACAGACAGTAATGTGTTCAGGATTTAGTCAAGCACTGCAGCAGGTACAAATACACACCACTGGGACAAGAAAAGGAGAATTCCCAGTCTGTCAAGAAGACGAGAGCAATTCTGGAGAAGTGAAAGCTGTGACTCGGGGGGGAAAGGGCTGAAATGGTGCCTGGGTGGCACCAGAGTTGGTTCACTACTGCTGCTGGCTGAGGCACCCTGTTCCTCACAGTCCCTAATGTCCTGTGACTTCACAGCAAGAGCAAGATGCCCTTGTGATTTTTCTCTGGATATGAGGAGATAAAGCATGGGTTTTTCCATTTCTATCAGTTTCTGTCTGTAATAACTTTACATCATGCCACTTGTTGGGGTATATGACTACCTTATTTACATTTGCTTGTGATGACTTGGTTGCAATTAAGGGTGCGTTGATGTTAGGATCCAGGACTTTCCAGGCTGGCAACTCTTAAAATTGATCTCCAAAGTCCAGGGACTAGCTTGAGGTTCCCCTCACCTCACCATGCTCCTTCACTGAGCATGGGCAGCTGCCCACCATCACTGCCACTGCTGTCTGCCTGGACGAAGGGCTGTCAGTAATCACTGTAACCACACCAGCCTGTGGAATTGGGGATAGTAAACAACCAGCCTTTGACCGTTGCTCAGCAATCAAAACTTTGAATAATCTTACTGAGCTAATCCACCACCTGGCAAATCATTTCCTGCTGGTGTAACAGATAAAGGAGCAGCAATGATTATAGGGAGTGAATTTGGTGTGAGGATGTATAACAGTGGCATTTCAGATTTGTTTCTTTTCACTTCTTGACAGCTGTTTAGCATTTCACAGATGCACGTATTGATAATTTTTCCTGTCATTTCTACATCATGAAGCTGCACTTATTTCCCAAATCTTCTATTTGATTCAGCCAAGCAATATTCATTTACCTATTTAAAAAGGAGGTTGCGGACAAACAAGGCTGGGCTGGAAGAAGAATTAGTTAGCTAAATCACAGCTGATTATAGAAAGGTGCCTCCATCAGGCCGTGCTCCCTGTTTCCCTTCCTCATGATTTTGTGGCTCTTTAGGGACAGGGGAAAGCAGAAGGGAGGCAAATCCTTCATTTCCTACCCTGGCCTGTGCCCACTTGCTCTCTGTTCCTACTAGGTTGATAGGATTCTTCTGCCAGGAGAAGTATTTAAGTGAATGGCTATCTTGATCAGTTGTTAGGCTAAAGATTACCACCAGCACACCATATCAGGTCCATGCAAAATATACAGAGAATTTCTGCTGCCTAAGGTTGTTTCTGCCTTGTTTCTTCCCTGTGCTGATCACTCAGGGCAACCTTTATTAAAACACCTGGGCTGTTCCTGATTGCTCTTACGTTGTGTTTTGTTTCCTTTGAGCTGGTGGTGTCCACATGCTAAATTATTCCAAATTTATTGCAGATGAGGTCAGATTCATAGAACTATATGAAAACAATGAATTTGGGTTAGATAATTTGGTTCTTTTTTCACTGTATTCTCTGCTCTTTGATAGTTTGCTTCCAATGTTCCTTCCTGCTGACTTCCAATAGAGGATTTTTTGCTTTATAAACAACTGGATTGATTTCCAATATAGACTTTTACTTCCTTGGAAACAGATCTTCTCAGGGGAAATTGGCAGTTCTCTCTGTATATATTTTCTTATTTGTATTTACTTGGAGGGGTTTGAAGCCCAAAGACAAGATTTATGTCAACAAATCCCTCTTCCTCTTATCCAATTTAGTTGTTTTAACATAATGCAATCATTTTCTAAATCAAACTGATGGAGCGCTTCCTAAAGGCATTACACCAACTGTATATCTGGAATCATATTTGCCTTCTTTTATTGCATTAGCACTAGGCTTGAACTTTTCAAATTTGCATTGTGCTTTGGAAAAGTTCTCAGGATATTTGAAGCAGTTTATAGCTAGAATTTGGTATGTTTTAAACAGAGACTGGAGAGGGAATTGTAGAGCCAAGCATGTATAGAAACAAGATTTTAATTTCATGGAGCAAGTAAAAATTGGAATGGGCAAGCAAGAGGAATATTGCATTTTCTGGGTGCATTTGGAGGCACTGGAAGGGGGGTGCTATGTTATGACACTGATCCTGTCTCACAAGGCTCTCTGAAAGGTTTCATTTCTGCTCTTTGAAGAAGATGCTGAGTAAAGATCTGACATACAGCAAAATCATATGGGCAGAGTGTGCCTGGGACAATGCACTTAACACCTGGGGTATAATGTGATGATGCCTCTGCACTTGCTTTTGGCAAATACATCTCTTGTTGTTTGAATGTTGTCTTTCTTTTCACCATATGGTCTGATGCTATCAGGCATCCTTCTCAAGATAGGCTTGTAATACTAATGAGGGGAATTTTCAAAAACACAAAAAAGATTCTTATGCTTATCTGTGCTTTTGAATATCTCTTTCCTAGTTCTTGTGTGATTATTTCAGTGATAATTCCTGGTCACACAGAGTAATGGGGTTTGGAAGAAGCTGGGTAAAATAACAACATGAACATACAGTGAAAGGGAAAAAGAAAGCTCAGATGAAATGGGTTAAGGCACAGAAGTGAGTTCCCCAAGCTGTGGGATGGAGAGGTATGTCAGTGCAATAACCCTCTGTTTGAACAGGACCAGAGTACCTCCAGTTCTCAGGGAGCTTGTGTGAAACCCTTCCAGTTTCTCAGTGCTTGGAGCACAGTTAAACCACAGCTCCTTACATGTTACTGTGATGTCACTGAGATTATGAAAACCCCATCAGAGCTGGATGCTTTAGGGTACTGCTGAAAGGTTGTGGAACTAACCTGCTCTGGTCTGGTGTGTTTTGGTAATCCTTCTCATCTTCCAGAGCAAAGGCCAAGTAATCCTTTCATAAGTTCTGTCCCTTTCACAAGCACAGGTAGACAAATAGGTGCAAGGGAGGTTCTTGGGTAAGACCGAGTCCAATAAATCATATTGCAGAAGAGGAGTGAGCCAGCAGTGGAGCAGTGGGGGTCCTTGCAATTGCAATTCCTGTGCTGTGAGTCTAAGCCTGTTTCAAAAGCTTTATTTTCCATTCTCCACCCTCCCAAAATATCACAACCAGCTGTTGGATGATGGCTTAACATCTAAAATATTAGTATCAGATTATGAATAATAAATTGGCAGAAGATAGCAGACAGCTTGAGAGCATTCTTTAAGTGCAAACTTTAGATTTTAATAGGTAAATAAAATTACAGTAATAAAACCCATTTTGAGGTCTCTACTGCAACTCTAGGAATAAGATTACTTAAAAAAAGTTAGTCCACTACTTCTAAATGGTGCTTGGATGAACATCTGGGCTCCCAGTATAGACAATTAAAAGGAGGCTTATGGTATTTTCCTGCAAAACAGATCCTGTCAGGTATGGCAGGCGATCCTGGAAGACATGAAAACAGCCTTGTGACAACTGAAGGATCAAAGGAGCTTATGTGCTGGCCTGTGGCTGGGATTTTTGGTGGTCAAGGGATAATTTCTGATGGTTTGGTGATCTGTTCAGAAATCCACTGAAGGGGAAGGCGTGGTTAATGGAGGATGATCAGGAAAGATACCCAGTCTGAGTTCAGTTGGCAATGAATATTCATGACATGGGTGGTTTGAGGTCCACGGATACTTTTGCCCCTTTTGCCCTATCCTCTCTCTGGAATAAGCACTGAGCAAAAGGATGTTAACCACTGCTGAATTCATACCAGTGCACTACATTTTCTGAAAAACCAGGAAGTTAGTGGTGTTGCAGAGATGTGTGGCTTAACTGATTTGGTTCCTGCTGACACTGCGTTAAACCATCCCCACTGATGGCTGCAACACCCTCTCTGAGATGTTAGTTGTTACTAAGATATTTAAAACATCCTTGCAGTCTATTGACTAACCACATGAGCCATTTACTTACAGTCCTTTACGATTGATTATATTAGGAAAGATGAAAAATAGGAAACCAGCATTGCAGAGAATAGGTCAATTTAAAAAGGCTCTCTCTCCAAATTAGCTGTTTTAAAATTCAATATATGAACATAAAAATCTGGTCTTAGTGAGAAAAAAAGTCTTCACAGAGTTTGTTCTCACTTTTTATTGTTGAGCTTTGCAAGGGAACCATGAAGCTGTAGAGTGCTTGACCTCTTGCCAAATGATTAAAAACATGTTTTTTACCTCAGATAATCACATTTTGTCACAGTTTCAAACTGCAACAAATTGTTAGTATGTCCCACATGTATTTCCCCTTGCCATATATCAACAATGTAATGTTTCTCTGTGTGTTTTTTTTTTTTTTTTAATTTGAATGGTCTTGTTAGAGAAAGATAATAGAAACACCTGAAGTACAGTATCCTTCACCCTTTTTCATACATTTCCCTTTCTGTGTCATATGTCGTGGATAACTGAATGACCATATTGATGGAAAAATCCCAGAGAGGGTTATGATAAAGCTGTGTTGGGAAGGCAGGATTGCCTTCCTGCCCTAGAGTATGATCCTCCTTCTTCACAGAGGAACACCCCACTGATTACCTTCCAGCAACACACCATTGCCAAACTACATCTAATTGTCTGTCTGTTGTCCCCTGGGTTTATTTCAATCCTGAACTTTGAAAGGTGGTATTATTGTCTTAACCAAATGTGAACACTGCAATGTGTACTGAAACAGGACTGAAATGCAGAGACTGGGGAAAGCAGTATTCATACCCAACTTTTGGGTGATAATCTTTGTGGTGCACATGGCAGCTTAGATTCATGTTTGTATGTGAATTTGCTATTCATCACACACACAATGCACCTGGACAATCTGTGTGAACAGGGAATGGGAAACTTGTCCCTCCTCTGCTCCCCGTTGTTTTGTAGCACCTTCATGTGACTTACATAGTAATGTCACCTCTGATGTCGGAGCGTTTTAACTCAACAGTTAAATCTGCTACAGGTTATCAGTAGCAAACTGTCCTAACTTGATTTTCCTAACTTGGGGACCTCCCTCACCATTGCCTTCCCAGCACATAGATTTTCAGGTATCATTTCCCCCCAATATGGTTATGAAAGGGTGCTGTTTTGTATGACCTTGCAGATCGGCTGACAGGATAAAGAAGCCTAAGTCAAATTTTATTTTTCTTCAGCCAGAAATTTATTTACCAGCAGGGGGCTCCCTCATGATTTTGGTTGGGTGTTTTCCGCTACCAATATTATCATGAGGTTTAAAATAAAGGATAGAAAATGTATGAAGACGTGCATGATCCCAGAGTTTAGGGCAGATGTGGGCTCGAAGTGGATTTTGTCTCTCAGATTGTGTGTGGATCTTGTTTCTCTGCTCAGGGAGGCAGGCTCTGTGCTTGGTCATGGGACCCAGTGCTCTCTTCATGCTTTGCCTGCCTGTGATGAACAGCTTTTGAGATTGCTGTTGGGATAGAGAGCAGAATTCTGGAAAACACTTTCCAAAACTGACCGGGACTCCAGCCAGCATGCTGGGGAGAAAGCCCAAGGGCCTTGAGCACTGAAGGAAGCATGAGAGAGAGAGAGGCAGCTGCTGCCAGGGGCTCATCCACTGGAGCCTGGTGACTCAGTGAGCAGCAAGGGGTGCCGTGGTGGGTAGTGGGAGCAGGGCTGTCCCTGAAGCCCCTGAGCCTTGGCCCCAGTGATCCTCAGCCTCCCCCTTCACAGCTGGCAGGGCACTGGAGTTGGATGGAGTCTCCTCTATCTTTTCCACTCTGGAAACCCAGCCGGTGGTGCCTCCAGCCCATCATTGGACACAGCTTGGATACAATGCATGCACGGTTACAGTAATTACTAATGCTAACACACTGCGTACTGCCACAGAAGAATGTTATGTTACATTTTATTACTGGAAAAATTATAATTTTGCCCCTTGCTGGTGTGAGAAGGCTGTTTTCCTTGCACTTACCTGCTTCTGACTACCTTTCATGCTCTCTTCTGCTATTGCAATACACTATTTATGGTATATAAGGTATTTTAAGTGATTTGGGTCTAATGGTAAACTCTAAAAATCTCATAAATTAATGGCCCCTAGGATCCTGTTGTAATCCAGCTGTTGTCCTTTCTATTTGCTAATAATGTATATAGTGAAAGAAATTTTTGCTTACAGGCACATGCACATGTATTGTTTTCTTCAGCTAACTGATAGCAAACCCTGCATATGCCCCCTTTTCCCCATGTCCCTGCCCCTCAAGGACCACGTGGCAGGCTGCATATGCTGTGACAGCCCCAGCAATGTTAGCTGCACCATCAGCTCCTGCTCCCACCCTGCCCCACCAGGACAGGCACCTGCTCCACGTCTTGGATGTCCATCTTTACAAGCACAAACTTGGGGTGCAGATGATTAGAGGGTGATCCCAGGGGGCAGAGCCATTGTGGGCTGTGGGGCAATGGCTGCTGGGAGTGGGATAACAGCTAGGCATGGGAATCCGAGAACAATGTGATAACTATGGGTACTTAGCAGCTAAAAGTATGATGATTATTAAATAATGTTTGAAATCAGGTCCTGGGATTCGGCTGGAGAATCCTCAGCTTGTCTAGTGTAGCTCTACATAGGATGGGAGGTAAGTAATTTTATATATATACTGATTGGTTGTGTTGTGTGCACATTTGGTTTTAAGAATGAATGACAGTTCTCAGTGTGAGAACCAACCCAGATCTTGGAAGTGGCACTGCCAAAACCAAGTTCTCTTAGAACAAAATTTGGGATCCATACATGTAAGCAGATGGTGATGACATCTTTGAATGAACTGTACATAGGTATCACCTTAATCTCCCCCAGGCACATCTACTCTGTGCTCTGTACTGGTTTTTTAAGTGACTGTCTGCCCTTGTGCATACTGGTACTGCTGATGGGAAAAGATAAGAGCCTTTCTAGTGACACCTGCCTCAACAAACAGTGACAAATGAAGACCTAATTGCACTGCTTTTAGAGACATCACTGGATGAAAGTTTATCCTGGTTGGAGTGTCTCCATGGATCTGCAGCTACATTTCACAGGCTTGTTGGGAGGAATGGAAAGTGGGCTTTGGATGTTTCATCCTAATATTGGTCTTTATTGTGGCATTTACAGTGTCTTAAAGGAAAATTCTACTGATTTTTCAAAATTCTAGCAGTTATTGAAAGCAGTTGAATTGCTTTTGAAAAAAACCCAGAATGTTGTATTTGAGTCCAATCATCAATCAGGCAAAGAAAGAAAGAAAACCCAACAACCCAGGAAGGCAAATGGTGATAAAGATCCCAGATAGAGTCACTCTACTCAGCAGGCAGAAAGTCTGATGAACTGAAATCGAAAGTCCTTCTCATTGATTTCACTGGGAAGAGTAATTGACTTTGAACTCTTTGAATAAGTTGCAATCTGTATTTAATTTCTTGTCCAAGGAAGAGAATGTAATTTTGTTTTTCTTGTGGCTGCTATTAGCCTTAATGTCAGTTGCACAGCTGAATCTCTTGCATCAAGCTCCAAATTTACCCGTGATGTCAGTGTGCTTAGGAATAAAGCAAAAATCAGCCTTTCATCTTTCAGTTGCTTAAGGGATCATGGCATAATACCACATTTATTAATTCAAAATCTCTCTTGTCTGTACATGCACAAATGGAACTAAGTATTCTGAGGAAAGACAGAGAAAGTGTAAAGACTGTAATTTAACTTTTAGACATTAATGCAACCTATTAACTGAAAATACTCTGAGAATTTCAGCAAACATACACATTTTTGCCCTTGGACTGCCTGAATGGAGAGATTCAGCACTCAGGCTGTCATGGTGGCAGGTATGAACTGCTGGTTTTCTCACAGGGCCACATTAACTTTTGAATGACATGCATACAGTGCTAAGTTAGTTGTCATCAGTTCCAACATGGACAGGCAGATCTGCATCTGACCCCAGTGCAGCCACAGAGCAGTTTCCTCAGGCAGTATTCAGGTAAGATCAGTCAGTTCTGTATTGGGACAGCCATGTGAGGACAGAGGAGCTGTGCTTGAGCTTGTGCACCATGTCTTGCATGTTCCAGTATGAAGCATCTGATCCTGCAGGCTTTCCTGAATCATACCTGTGTGCTTGCTGTCCACATTACCTGGGTATGTACCATCTGTCTGTGAAAACTCCTGTTTTTTCACTGTCACATAGACTTGTTTAGCCAAAGATTATGAGGAGGAGAAAACAGTTTTGATAATTAAACTTCTATGATTTACACTGGCAGTCTGGGGACATTACACTTTCAATCACCAACACAAACAACATCAGAATGCTCATCTAGAAAGACATCTTTATGGAGCAATAATGAGTCTTTTTAGGGCTCCAGATGTATGCTGGAAAGGCAGCAAATGTTAAATACCAACCCACTTGAAAGATCCTTTAAAATTACAGAAAATTGTAAACAGACCATTCTGTGAATGAGGATTGGTGGTTATTTGTTTGCATTTATCAGCCCTTGTTGTAAAAATTAAGGAAAAAAGGCAGTCCTGAATGTTTTTGAAGTGCTCTGATTGGAGAAGATGTGATCTTGAGGCATGGGCAGGTGAGGTGACCATGCCTGGGTTCCTGAAGAGGCACCCTCTTTACCCAGGACAGAACATCCCTTCCCATGGACATAGTTTCACAAATAAAAAAGTCTAAAGCAAATTAGAAAAACAGATGAGAAATATATTTAAAAGTGAAGCTAAACTGATTTAAATCTTTTCTCAAAGAAAGGAAAAAATGTGATCCAAATACATCTTCTTTCCAAGAGAATATGTGTTCTTGAGTGTAGAGTAGAAAATCAGAAGAAAACTTTTGGTTTTCCCAGAAGTGTTGTTTGTCTAACACTTTCTTGCATTTTTCAGATAAAAAACGGAAGATGAGCAGAAGTGTTTCTGTACACAATCTATACTGTGGGGATGTATTTCAAGGAGCCTCAAGCTGAAGGAACAGTCTGGATGTAAATGTTCATGTCTGACTATGTGAAGTCCAGTATTCTGTGCTGTTATTCATTGTGTTTGTTTTCTTTTGTTTTTCATGACAATTGATATACAGATATGCTTCACAAATTCTGACAGCTTAATCTTGTACCAGTGGGGTACCAGTTATGGCCTTGCTTTTTACTTCTTTCTTCCCTAGTCATACACATTTCTTTTAGTGCTATTTGCATATTAGGTTCTATTTTCATGTGCTTATACTAAGACGTTCTTATAGGAACTTCTAAAAACTTATTTTCCGTAGCACCACTTAAAATTTTAAAAGCTACTTTGCATCAAGTTCTGCTACAGGATTTTGCTTTCCCTTATTAACAGCACTTTCATTTATCTTTTGTTAGTATGCGCTGTCACAGGCTGTTTTGTTTGAGAACATGACCCTTATCCCCAACAATGACAACAATTTTGCTATCAGAATTAAAATCCTGTGAATGTCAGAGCAAATAGGACAATCTGGGAATTTGTGGAGTAGCACCACTGTAAAGGTCAAACTTGTAGAAACTGCACTGGCTGAATGATGTACAGACTCAGAATAACCAAAGTCAGTGAGTAACAAACTAAACCCAGAAGTAATTTTTGGATAGAAAGGTCCAAGGTGATGCACCTGAGGGGTTTTTACCTACATTAGCCATTTTACTTGCCTATCATAAAGGCTGCCAGAAACTCCACGGCTTTCTAAGATCTCTTTTCTTTCAAAACAAGCCCAAACCTTTCTGTGTAGCTATGGCAAACACTGACCCAGCCATTATGGTAAGCAGATATGACTTTCATCAGAGGTCATGATATAGAGCTGGTTCTGTGATGAATAATTCCTTGTGCACCATTGCTTCTGTGTAACAGGCTACACCACCAGGCAGGTTTTACTACTGATTTTTAGTTAAGATCTTCTCTGAAACTCTTGATGCTATTGACTGGGCCCTGTTGCTGTGATGGCAGGCAGGTGATTTGATTGGGCCAGAGTTTTAGTCCATTCATTGCAAAACCAGAATGAGCTGAAGAAGCACTGCTAGACTGACATGTGTTGTTCCTTGAAGTTTTACCTGTTTTCTCTCTTTTTCAGTGTGTTCATGAGACATTTCCTTTTCATGGCACGTGTGCTGTTGTGGAATCTCGGTACTTTGGCATCTGAGCTGTGTTTATCCTTAAAACATATCATGACTAAAGCAGTGTTTTTATCCTTACATTTTTTAAAGAGTGAAAAATTTCCAGGAAGTTAGTAAGTGGCTTTATGAAGATCACAAAGCTATTGTGGGCCAGGAAATCCTAAATCCAGAACTCATGGTAAATTATATCACTCTTCCTCCATGTCTGTGTGAAGACACACTTTCTATTCATAAGGGTCTGCCTTATCAACAGGCTGATAACACATGAATATTTTTGCCATGTGGGTCTAGTGTGAGCTGGCAGAGCCCTTGGGCAGTGCTTTAAGCTGGAAGTGTGTGATGATTTTTGTCTTTGGATACTTTCCCCTCAAAGAGAGCCATTTGGTGGAAGGGAACAGGGTTTCTGCTCCCGAGGAAATGTAGATTGAAGCAACATGCAGCAAGAAGAGCTTCAGTGTATTTTCACCAGATTATTTGTAGATATAGGAATAGGATGTAGGCATTTTCTGTGAATTGCATCCTAATTTCTGGCTGGACTTTAATTATCTTCTGGTGAACCTGAACCAGCAAAGGAAGATGCACTTTTTCACTCCTCTCTTGTTGGGAAGCAGAGCAAGTGGTCATTCAAATGGTCACAGACATTTAATTTCCAGAGATGGCTTCAGATAAACATATCTCTAATCGAGATTTTCTGAGATTCTCTTTGGATGAAAGGAGATGTATTTCTGTATGGGCTGGCACTAAAGATGTAGCTTATGTAGGTGATTGACTTTAAACTTCATCCAAGTCTTCTAACCCATCTGTCTTTTTTGGGGAAAAAAAAATAAGTTGGAAAGTTCATAGATGGGGTTGTACTGAGTGGTCTGGAAGAATGGTTGGTTATGGGGAAGCATTACAAAGTTAGGGTGGCTGCAATGCTTGGGTCAGTCCTAAACCTCATGTTATTCAGCCCTTTTATCAGAATCCTTTTTAAAAAGATAAGAGTTTCCTTTTATAATTCCACGCCACCCCAAGGGTTACTGAGGGCTGCCACACTGATTAGTAATTTTTGCTGGGTCAGCACAGTCAGAAGGATTTTCACCTAAACCAAGTAAGATTTAGTGTATGGAAAGTAAGTCATAGCCCAAAGACAGCCAATTGCTGTCCTTTCTCTACTAAAATGGGGCATGTTGGGCACCAGATTTGACCTGAGAAAACTTAAGGTAGTGACTCCCATCCAGTGGGCTTCTTCCTCTCAAAGGAACGTTATGGAAAAGCTGCTCCCACTAAGCTCACCTCACTTCAATGTGTGCAGAATATGGGATCAGAGAATTTGCCCTCCTGTTATCTATCAGAGAGGTGATTTACTTGTGGTTTAAAACTCTTCTATGGGGAGAGAGTAATAGCTATTAAAAGAGAATTTAATGTTAGTGGAGAAAGGCTGGAGCTATAGTGCCAGGAGGGTAATATTTCTGGGGTAAACCATGGGGGCAGAAGACAGAGTTTCTATTTCCTGATGTTTTCATAACAAGACTGGATATCCAGACAGACTAAAACAGTCTTGCCAAAACCAGCTGTTCTCAGGTCAGGTGCAAGTGCAGGCTCTCTCTACCCTGGGCATCTCAGGCACTCATTAGGTGTAATTAGGATATAATCTTGCCTGGCATCCTCTATAGAAAAGATGGTCCAAGTTAAGTTGGTGCAATGTTTTTTATAAACTGAGTTGATAAACTGAGCTGTCCCCCATGCTGCTCAAAGTCATCCTCTGAAGGACCACAGCTCCATTTGCACCCCAATAACTGCTCAAATATCCCCTCCTCCTGATGTGGTAGCCAGACAGCCAGGTGCTCTGCAGAGACCTGCTTCCCAGTCCCTGTGTTCAGCAAGGGAACCATTATTCTGGTCTACTGGGGCTGCTGTACCACTTCCAATTTTGAAGGGAGCCTTCTTTATTGGGTTTTATTTAGAAATAAATTTATATCTTTACCAATTACACTTATGTTTGTGAGTTAACTAAACCTATTTTGAGATTGACATGTATGAGATTACTTTTTCTTGTTATTATGTCTAAGAAACATATCCATAAGTAACACCAAATAGAAGATTTCTTTAACACCTGCCCTTATACAAAACAATAAAATTTAGAAAAAAAATCCTTATATAGACAATGCTAACAAAATTTACATTGTGGGCAAAGAAACACTCATAGAAGGAATTGTTTTAAATGTTCTGCTTCCTAGCAAGTAAAGGCAATTTCTAAGCATGGAAATCTGCGAGGAGGAAGGTTGCCAGCATGTGGCAACATTGGCTGTTGAGGCATTTGACAGGAGCGGCACATAATTCAACACAACTTTAGCCTGGTATTTACATAAGTAATTTACTTTTTGCACTTATGTTGTTGGTCATCTGGGGCCATGTGTGAGGTTGATGATGTTACAGTCCTCAGCAGGATCATCAGATGTCTGAATTTTTGTGTTTTGACCGCAGGCCAGAGGTGCTGGCAGGTAAAAGCAGAGCTGCCCAGTTAGGTGGGCAGGAGGTGCTGTGGGCTCTCAGGCTGCAGGGCTCACAGCTGTGATGGCTGTGGGGAGGGGACACTGATGGGGCTGGGACAAGCCCCCTGCCCTGCTGCCCTGTCAGCAGAATGGGAGGATCACCAGCTAAGTGCCAGGAGTAGGTTCCTGTACTCCTGAAGCATCTTGTTCCTGGAGGTAATTTTTTCACTGGTGAGAAGTTTCATTTAGCTGTCCCTTCCCCCAAAGCTTTAATAACATCTAGTGCAGGTAGTTGTTCTGGAGCACAAGATGGTATTGAAATTTGTGTTGGTGTGATACTTTCACTCTTTCACTCACCTTTATGAGCAAATCTTGTCCTGCCCTCTTTCTGAGGTGAACTTGGCTTTGTCAGTGCCTGATTGCTGTCTGCTTAATGTTCTCTCACTCCTCCCAACAGGCATTGCAAGTGGACACTGAAGAGGTCTCCAGGCATCAGAAATTGATGTAGACAATTTATTTGTTTGTATGCTCTTGCTGGAGAGTTAGTTTTTTCTTTCCTAGAGAAGTTGTCCAATGAATGATACACAGAGACAGGGCAGTTATTGACACATCTTTCCTGATGCAATGGGTAGCCTGGAGCATTCCTGCTTCCTTTTCTAAAATGAAGCAGTCCAGGTGTGACAGGAGGTGCAGTGTACCTCTGTAGTGCATGAACCCATGGGGCTCATGCCAAGCCTCCTGCCCAGGCCCCTTGCCAAGGCATGACAGCAGATGTGCCACCCCTGCAGACCACCCAAGAAGTGCCTGCTCCTGCCCAGGGCACTGAGAGTCTGGCACGGTGTGTCCCATCAGCTTTACAGCAGGGGCCCATGGATATGGCCCTGCATCCCTTTGTGGGGCAGCACAGAGCAGGACCCTGAGGGCTCTCTGCCTTTTGAATAAGGCTTATCAATCATTTCATGATGGATATTCCCAGCTTCATAAAGCAAGGGGGGATATTTATTATCTTTTTACTAGTGCCTTTAACTTTTAAATAGAACAGAAGAGAAATTGGTTTTATATGGATTCTTTCGCTCTTCCATATTCCAAAGCACTTTTACAGATCACTTAACTTAGGATATAGTGCTGGTAATGCAGTGACTCTGGGCAAACAGGGCAGTCTGAACTGCGCCATACATCATGGCACCCACCTCTGCTGGATGTGATGCACAAGCTGTTTGATTTTTTAAATAGCTATTCCATACTGGCCCTTGATTTTGACTGACTAAATCCAAGCTATTAAACCTGGGCCTCAGTATGTCTTTAAAAGTATGTCATCCTTTTAAAAAAGGATGTTTTAGCACTTGTAAGTGTTGCCAGATTAAGATAGGTTTGTGGGATACACGGTTTTATCCCCTAACTGCAATGCCAAAGCGTTTTGATATTCAAGGAGATTGTAAGAAGCATCAAATCAGCAGCTGAACTCTGCTGAGCTTTGCCTATCTGTATGGAAGACTGTCCTGATTTGGTGTCCTTTTATTGTAAAAAGTTCTGTTCCCAGTGGTAAAGAAAAGGGCTTTTTCCTTGCAGGAGACAACTTTCGAAAATAAAGGACAACTCTCTTTCCCTGTAAATATCTTTATTTACCTGTAAAATACTGGGCCTCCTGTGTGTGTGTGAGTCATGCAGGTGTCACTGGTTCCTCTGCACTGGTGCCAGTGGGGATGTTGACACCAACAGCAGGAAGCACAGGACAGCTGCCCAGTTATGGGAGCTGCCTCAACCAGCCAGCCTCGGGAGAAACAAACACCATTTTACTGGCTTTTAACCCAATCAGTGCTGCAGAGCAGCAGGTGGTGCTTTCTCAGTAAATCTGAGCCAAGGCTGTGGCAGCTGCAGGAAGCTTTGAGATATTATTATTCATACTGAAATACTGGCAAAAATATTTATTAATAGCCATATACTCCCAACACACTGCACTAGACCAGCTTGTAACTCTTGTGATTATTCATTTTTTGTTCTCCCATTTGTGCCTCTAAAAGTGAAATAGTAAATAATTATTTCTGTACCCCAGAATCTTCCCATTAATCTTCATTAATGATTATTTCTGTCGCTTTCAAGCAGTTTCTGTAAAGAACTGTGCTTGTATAATTGACCAAATCCCTCTCTCATTTCCTCTTAGGCTATATTATTGATGTCAAGTCAGAACAGAATACTTCTGAAGTGTAAGACCTGAATTTGGCTCAAAAACTGTGCTATGCTAAAAGCTTTCCTGTCCTATTGTAGGCTGTATCCAATATTTTTAGTAGAAGAAATAATGAACTACACAGAATCTTTCATCTGAAAAATTACCAGGAGAACACATAACAGATATAGTTGCAAGAAAAATTAATTAGGGTTTAAAAAGAAAACAAAAAGGAAACTGAAACCTTTAGGGCTGGTATAAAATGGCAAGCACACTGTATTCCAGTGAAAATCACTAATGGTTAAATTCTTCTTTCAGACCCACATAAATCAGAGTAGCCTCACAGACTTTAATAGAGTCATGCCAAAATTGCACTGGTGTAGTCAGCTCATTTTGGCCTTCCATACTTGGCATTTGTCATTGTAGATCCAATCCAAACTCTGTGGAACCTCTTGGGAATCTTTACATCCAGATAATGGGATTTGGATTGGATGGTATAAGTTTAACATGAATCATAATTAGCTCAATTTGGTGTCTTTATGGCTTATAATATGCAAGAGAGGCACATGAGCCAGCTGGAGCATTGATCTTGTTGCTTAGGAATGGAAGTGAAACTGTGAAGGGTTTCTCCTAGTCCACTTAATTTAAATCAGGTGGTACCTAAGTAATTACCAAATCAGAGCAATCTTGAGCCCTGACCTCATCTCATGGAGTCTCCAGTGCCAGGTCTCCAGTGAAGTGATTCTCCTCTTTTACTTCTCATGAGTCCTGGCCATTCATAACACTCATCTCATAATGTTGATGTCGTTAATTGCATTAGTATTTAACATGCTACAGGGATAGCATTATCTTGTCTACTATGTTTGCTTAGTTCATTATGTTCTGTGCACCTAGTGGACAAGAGGACCCAGAAATCACACAGCCTGTTTCTGATCTCATTTACACTGGAGATGCATCAACAGAATTTGATGAACTTCAATGAAATTATTCTTGGTATATAGTAGTGAAGCACAAGTACAAATCTGAGGTCTACTGTTAATCTGCTAGAATGGCATTGCTCATGCTGTGGGTAAGAGGGAGCTGTAGTTGACATCTATATATGTATATTTATATAATGATTCTTTAAAATGGCTGATCATGTTCAAAAGGAAAAGAAAATTCTCTGTTCATTGGGGATTTTCTGGAGATATTAAACTGGTGTTAACAGCAGCAAAATTTAGCCCAGTGTTTTGCATGCTTGGAATCGAAATGACACACAGCCAGTACATGCATCCCTTGTCCAAAATCCTCGGGTAGTAGAAAATGTCTGTCACCTTCTGTACTGATGAAAGGAAAACAACTTACTGCCAATTTGTATGAAGAGAAGTCTCGTCTTTTTTTAAGAAACAATCAGATAAATGGAAAGGATGCTTTTCTATCAATATCACATAAAGGGTAATGAAATTGGAAATAGATGAATGATTTATTGTTCTTCCAGCAGCACTCTTAAGTATGTGGGACAATTGGCTTTCAGTACATACAGTAGCTGCTTATATAGCAGCTGAAGAAAGGCCCTGTGAATATGAAAGGTCCCAGACGAATGAGGCCTGAAATGGAAAACCTCTATTTCTACAGCAGGTAGGATTGCATGGCTTTCACATACCTTGCCGGTAATTTGCCAACATTTACATTTGGTCTTTGGCTTTCAGAGGCATTGATTTAGTAGGCTGTAAAGACCCCTTTCCCCACCTGCCATTTGGCAAATAGAAATTGTGTTAAAACCTTCCTTTTTTCTAGGTGTCAAGCAGGAATGCCATCACCTGGGAAAAGGGGA
This sequence comes from Cettia cetti, assembly GCA_013401135.1. Classification (NCBI taxonomy): domain Eukaryota; kingdom Metazoa; phylum Chordata; class Aves; order Passeriformes; family Sylviidae; genus Cettia; species Cettia cetti. The sequence continues at coordinate 23,973 of VZUI01047488.1, forward strand.
GAAGTGGTGGTGTCTCGTGCAAGGTTCCACATCACTTGCTACACTGAAGAAAATGTGAGGTGTGTCTCTCAGCTGCAGGACAACCATTTCACCATGGAGAGGAGGAAGGTGTCCTAAGTAGCCCGGAACAGGAGAGTGCTAGCAGAGAAGATCTTGACCAGGAGGGCATACAGCCTCTGTTTTGAGTGTTGTCTGGTGTCATCCCCAGTGGAGCTGCCATGCCTCTGCAAGAACTAGCACACACTTTGAATAATGCAAATACTGGGGTCTCTTTCTTGGGGTGCATGGCAACCAGTTTCCTAAGACCTTGCTGCTTGTGACTTAGAACAGGAAAGCAAATGAAATTCTTGGAATGCTGTGTGGGGCTGGAAACCTGTTTTCAAAACCTGATTTGAAGTAGCCCCAGCCCGCTTGGGTGTTTGTCTCTATGCCAGCATGTCATCACATGAAACAGGCACGGGTGCAAAAAGCAGATGTGCTCTTTGTGAGGCCCCAGTTAATGAGGTATGCAGTGCAATTTCTTTTCTGAAATTAATACTCCTTGAGCAGACTCTGGGACTGTATCTGTTTCCTAGATCTCTCCAGTTAATAGAACGGCCAAATACAATTGTCTGGCAATGGAACTGCACTTCAGCAATACAAACAAAAAGATACTAATTCACATTTGTGCCAATACCATTAATGTAAATTGGTTATTAGCTATTTATGCTAAAAGGCTGTAATAAAAATCATAAAGGTAGTATTATTAACTACATTTTGCTCCATGAAACCCATGCTAGAAGGCATGCTTTGCAATCACTTGCAATCAGGCAATATGGCATTTGCTCAACCTAACTAACATATTTATAAACAAATTACTTCCCCTTTTTCTTTACTTTGCATTTTATAACACATCACTGCTATGAAGTTAATAGGACAATGCTCTTGGTATGCTTATTCAATTGCAATGTTGTATTGTTCTTTATCATATAATTCTCATACATATGTAGGAAGGGGTAATTAAAGAAAAAATGGCATTTACAAACAATTATAATGGAGAAATAGCAAGGATGGAAATGTGTTTCAATCATTGCTTTTAAACAGGGATGTGGGGAAGACAGTCTATAGTAGAAAAATGGAGCAGCACCTGCTCTGCCCTTTTGGTTTTAGTCTCTTCATGCATTTGTGGGAATAGTTTCTAGGTTGCATGGGTCAGATTTTCCATTATGTGGTGTTGTTATACCCATGCTGATGGAAGGAAGAGCCTGTGACCTCCTTGATTTCTAGCACAGCCACTCCAGTGTCGTGATGTGTCACCTGAGCCTTTCTGCAGCACTTGGGTATGGGTCCTCAAGTCTGGCATGCAGGAAGTTATGGCAAGAGAAAGGGAAGAGACAAATCTGCTGGATTGAGGAGGAAGTATGCTGGAAACGGCACGCTCTTTGTGGAGAAATCCAGAGGCAGAGCATATGCACACAAATGGGACACGATGCCTGCCTCTCTCTGTCATGTTGCATAAGCATCTGTGTGAGGTGACAGAGGAGATTAAAATATTGCATGAGGCTCCTGGTCTCAGACACGTCAGTTCATGATGTCACTGAGGCTAGGCTTGGGCAAGGCTTTCTTCTGGCAGCAGACAGCAGCAGTGACCTGCTCTGGCTCCCTTGGCCAGCAAGGTGTCACAAAAACAGTTCCCCAAAACCCAGCTCAGGAGGATGATCCAGCTTGACTCAGGTTGGTGCCATAAACCAGCCCAACCAGGTGGCCTGGTGCAGCTGATGGGTTTGTGTGAGAACCTTCCCTGTGGCAGGGTGATGTGCCTGTGTGTGATTCCTGTCTCCTGCCCTGCCCATCACTGCATCAGGCATTTGGGGCTGAAGTTCTGCTCTGTTCCTCTCCCAGGAGGAGCTTCATTTGAAAATTTGATCTCAGTTCCTTGGCATGAGAGATCCTCCAGGATTTTTTGAAGCTGAGGAGCCATTTTGAGTAAACAAAAGGTGCTGCAGTGTGGTTTGAGGTTATCAGATGGACCTGTCTCAGCCTCCTCACCCCTTTCAGGGCTAGTGCTTCAGGCATCCAGACCACACCTCCTGATTTGGCTTCACCACCATGCAGATGCAGTTTCAGCCAGGTATTTTGGCTCCTCACTTACACCTTTGTCTGTTGCTCCTTTGGGGAAGGTAGGATGAAAGAGGTGAAGGTTCATGCTTTTCCTTTTCCAGAAATTAAGGGTTTTTAATTCAGACAAAACTGCAATATCCCAAATAGCAACTGTAAATTTGGAGGTTGTCTTCTTATTTCTTTAAAGAATTTATTCTGATGGATGAAAATATTTTATGTTTAATGAATTCACATAACCAGTGGAATTTCAATCTTTTGCATTTGAATTAGAAGTTCACATTAAATTATATTCTTAAATTATAGTGTCATCTAACCGAACTACGTCTCATCCCTAATAGCCTGATTTTTTTTTTAAGGGAAACTAGTTTGGAAAAGAGGGGGATAGGTAAATCTATTTTTTGTGCTAAGAGGTTTATAAAGTCTTGATAACTAATAGATAGCAACTAGCTCTGTGTGTAAGAATATTTTTACCTCACGTACATTGGCATTCTCCCTGCGAGGATGTATAGGAGATTCTGAGCATATACTTTCCATGTCAAAAAATAGTCTGATGCTTCTTTTATTCTGGTAAGGAAGATCAGTAGACTGTTTTTGTGGTGAGTTGGTATCAGAGGCTCTTCAGCTGCCTGCATTCAGTGACCCTGCCATAGGTTGTTCTTAGAGGGTTCATGTTAATAGCAGGAAAGTGAGTGCCGTGCTCTCCTCTGATCACTTGCTTGGGAGTCAGCACTGGTGGCTCTGGTTGCAGGGTAGAGCATGAAAAACAAGTTAATAATTGACCTATTGTCCTTGTTTTTCATTCTCAGGACTACAGACATAGAAGTGATAACATCTGTTTTTTCGAAAACTTCTTATAACTAATAGAATGTTTTTACATCCCATGTTAACAACAACAGACATGGTAGGTCAAGGAATGAGTGATTTGCTGTCTCTTTTTAACGAGAGAAGAAAGAAGGAGAGATCAGATACTGCTAGGGAGGATCATGCAGCATTCAGAAAACTTTGTGAATCAACTGCAAGAGGCTGAGACTGCCATTTTTTGTATGATTTTTCAAGTTCACATAAAGGTTACATGGCTACCAAGATGAAAAATGCTCATCTAGTTGGTTTTTTTTTGTACCACAGCCTTTTTCCATTACTAAAAATGAGGATTGTGATGAATCATGTCTTCAGACGAACATCAAATACAAGTCCATAGTCTTCAGTAGAGCATTAAATATAGATGTGAATATAAATAGAGAAGAGGAGGTTATTATGTGGGAAGATGGTGGATAATAGCTAGGCACAAGTCAGATATTTAACATGTGCTTTCTATTCTCTTGGTATCTTACATTCTTTTATTTGGGGAGAAGAGGGCAATGGGCTAGCATGACCCTGTTGTAGACTGTAGGCTTTTGGCAGAAAATTAGGATGAATAGTTACTATTATCTATGAAGCAATTGCAATTCTGCTCTATCTATTTAAATATCAGAATGGATATTTCATCCTGCTTTGTACTTACATGTCTTCATCCAGCAGTGTTTTGTGTCATGGCACAGAGGAATCCCAGGTTTATGTTTTCCTCATTCATCAAGGGGCCTGGTTGCAGAGAGCCTACAATTGAACCTGGTCTTGCCACCCTCATCTCTGCTCAAGACCTCCAGGCTCTGCTCTTCCCTCCAATCCCAGTGCAAGCAGCTACAAGCAGTGCTCTGCTTTTCCTCACTGGACACACAGTGTGAGCAGGTCATGTCTCTGAGGCAGATTTGTTTAATCACATTGTTTAGCATGTTGCCACTACACTGCAGCTTTTGCCTTGCAGGGGGACTCCTGTCTGTGTCTTATTTGAAGACTCTGTCTCCAAAGGCCTCAGTGCTCAGCTCACATATTGGACTTCAAGACCTGTGGCTGGTACTACAACCAAACTCACTGATTTTTCTCTCTCTGTTATATCCAAAAACTTCTGGACATAAATGCTAAGATCACTGCCTTGGCTGCACCCCCAAATATCTGGCTTGTTGCAGGCTACAGACTGAAAATGGGATGGTCTATTGATCCTCTGTATCAGGTTTAGGGTAGAACCTGAGAAATGTGTTACAGAGGGTAAATGAAGAGTTGCATGATGCAGGCAACCGTTTCAACCAGGCTAAGGTCAAACTTATCACCAGCTGTCTTCTTCTTGGCAAGAAAATAAGAAGGCTTGTCACCTAATCACTCTTGGAATCTGATGGATCTTAGTGTATTTAAATGTATATCAAATCACTGTTATTTGTTTCATGTAACATTTCAATTGTCCTTCTCTTCCTTTATGGAGAAAATCACCAAACAACATTGTTCATGAAATCATCCATGCTAATCACCTTTTCTCCATACTTTACCCCGAACTGCACTGAAATATCTACACATCTGTACTTTTTGGGGATGGAATAAGGACACTTTCCCTGGTGACTTTATATCTAGAATACAAAGTTTTAAACACCTGGTTCATCTAGTTAGTAAAAGTTAGAAACTTAACACTGAGATATAATGGAACAGCCTTCAACGATTAAAAGTACTTTGTAACTCTAGGTTGACAGGAAACATTTTCTAAAACCATTTAACACTCTGGAAAGAGAATCAAAAGTCATAATTCAAATGCAGCCCCTTTATTAAATCTTCCAAAGATAAAAATGATCCTCTAGAAACTCTATGAAAATCTTTCTAGCAGAAAGAAGTCATACTGACTTTTCATGTACATGTCTTCAGTGGACGACTTTGATGATCAGAAGAGCCTGTAATGATTGGGCTTAATTGTTACTCATCAACACCACTGCATCATCTGTCGTGAAGTAGTAATTTTCTGTGATAGCTGTATAATACCACAACAGCAATTCTCTTAAAATATCAGGATATTGAATTAATAATGAATGGGTTTTCATTAACACTGAGAAATACTGCCTCAATTTAAAAGTCTTAAAAAAGAAAAAAAAAATCTGGTCAAGGATCATTTCAACTTTTCAAGGAAACTGAAATGCATGTGATAAACTCAGCAAGGCTGCTGTGCCATATGCTGGTACTGAACCCTCTAGGAATTCCTATTAGCAATGTTTCTGGTCTTTCCCTGGAAGTTCTTCTTCTTTAAACATTTTTGCTGTAAGTATTAAATGCTTTAAACATTAAACAGGGCACAGCATTTCCTTAGACTCTTTACTTGTCTTTAGTTACTTATAAGGTAAAAAAGATTGCTGTGTACTTTCAAAAGACTTTCAACTTGATCTATCTGCTTTGATAATAACTCTTCATCAAAAGGTGAAAATCTCTCACCAAAAAGAGATGCTAATAGGGTTTTGAGGTGTCTCTGCTAAACTGTAGAGGAGTACAGAGTCCAGGCAAAACTTTTGCCAGTTATCTTCAATACCTGCCAAGAGTTTTGAATGTAGTAGCCCTGGGAGTGCAAGCTAGCTGAAGCTTCTGTGGACAAAGAAGAGCAGGTAGAAGAGACCTGGTAACTCCATGGAGAAAAGGATTATTTCAGCACATTGTGAGCAGGTACAAATAGAGCACAATCCTTGCACGTATGCAGTCATTCAAGATTTGTGGAAGTCAAGCATGCACATTCTGGGAAACTTCTCTGACACAAAATTTTTGTTTTGATTTGTCTTAGATCTGTGTAACTATCAACACAGTATAGTTCTAGTGTCTGTAGGGTTTCACTGCCTGTGAAATATGTGAAAACTTGAAAGTCAGGAAAGACCCTCAAGAGCACTCCCTGTCCATCTCCTTCCATTGTGACTAGATAGGTTTTGACTTTGGAATGGACTTTGACTTAACAATGACTTTTGTTACCATCCCTCCACCAGGGTTTTGCAGTTGAGTTGTTCCAGGGCTTCACTGTGCTTGCTCCTGGGGAGCTTCTCATGATGTCCAGGTTGTATCTAGCTACCCTGCTGCAGTAGGCCCACTCAGTCTGGTCTGTTCCATCAGGGGCACTGGGACAGCTGGTTTGTTTCCTCTTTGCTGGAACCTTTTATGTACTTGAAGTTGAATTCCTTGCAGACGCATTCCTGATCAGTGCTTTGGAGATAACATTCTCTACAAGTGTGGGTCCTCAAGGCTTTTGGAAAGATGTTGGAAAGCAACAGCTGTCTAAACTCTTCCAGCTGCTGCTAATAAAGTTCCCACTCTTGGCCCTGAGCTGTCTGGTGGCAGATGCTGTGAAATGTCAGGAAAGGAAAGCCCCTTTGGCACAGAGCCTGTCTTTTCCTTGCATGGATGAGAAGGACTATGAACCTGTCTGGGCTGCTGTAATCATGTTTAGTGTGGCTCTTTGTACACCCAGTCTATGCAAGCCTGCAATTGTCCTCTTACTCATTATCTGAACACATGATTGCTAATGCTATCCAAAGCGCCTATTTATGGTCTAGGTATCACTTCCTGTTGGACCTTACAGTTACTATTGAGGGTCAGCTATGGGCATTTTGAGTTCCAGGTTGCCCAGGAATTAAAATACATCCTTTTTTCATTCTTGCCTTATCTTTTATTTCATATGGTGGGAGATGTGACAGGTTTTTTTTTTTTTTTTCTGTCAATAACATGGACTTATCTAGCCCACAGCCAGAAGAAATCAGCACTGTTAGAGAGTGTGCTGAAATCAGTCAGGGCACCTTGTGAGCACTTACAAGTGCCAGGATGAAGTCTCAGCTTCATCAATGCACAAATGACCTTATTAAAATGATTCCTCATTTGAATATCTAATTTTTAAATGCTTCTTTGTTCCATAGCTGAAATTGCTTCCACTAACAGCATGAACTAATTGCTTCCACCCTGCTGATGAGACCAGGAGATGAACCCAGGAATAACTTCATGGGCAGTGGGATCACAGACCTGCTGACAGATGTAATAACAATATTTGTGTTATATGTGGGGAAGATCCTGGCATAAAAAGTATGTTTGGATGTATTCCTACTATCTTATTCTTAAAGCCACTAAGAATGAAGAGTGACTTCACACTTCTGCTTTTCAGCTTGACTATCTGTTGTCTTCAAGAAAAGGGGTCTTGAGTTCTTACAGGCTCTAATAAATAGCCTGAGGTTTGAAAGTGAGATCCAGGCACCATGAGAGATAACAAATTCCTGTATTTTCAACTGGGTGAAGACTTTCCCTGGAAGGATTTTCTAAGGCTTACCTGCACCTGCTTCGAAATAACAGTCTAGTATTTGGAGTGCCCTCATCATCCCCAACAGCACAGCCTGCCACCCCTAACACATTCCTTGCTCTTTCTCATGTTTTCTCATTTGGCTTTATTTATTGATATTTTTCTTTCATCATGTATATATATATTTTTTTTCTTAAAACTCTCCCAAATGTCAACAGGAGTGGTTTTCAGTGGGAGCAAAGAAGGGGGAAAGTATATCCCCCTAGGTCCTTTTATTTTACCTTTTCTGAGGTTAATGTGCCAATTGATGTATAATATAACTAGTAACATGGTTGCTTTCTGCACCCTTAAATTAGGCCCAATAATTATTAACCAGGTTCTCATGAAAATCTGAAATATATTTTACAGAAAAGTCTCTTGAAACCAAAAGACAAGAATGATCTACTGCATATAAATGTATCTCTTCCCTTTCCTTTCTGTCCCCACTTTTGTGTTATTACACTGTTAAGAACAAGATTTATAAACCATGCCAAGTCAGGACCTACAGAATTATAATGTCAATGACATTTGAAAAAAGTGGGATTTCATGTACGGCCTCATTTATTTCAGCATCTAATGCTAAATAAAAGAACTTAGCCCATAGAGCCTTCCCTGAAAGATCCTTAATTTCCATTTGCTGAGGAAGCTGTAATAGAAACCAGTGCAGAGTGGGGAATCCTTGGGGTATGAGCGTGTGATGCTCTCCTGGCCTGCAAGAGTGTTCCCAATGCCTTGCTGAAAGTACTTTTAAACATGTGCAACAACAGAAATATGCATTCCACACCTAAGTCCTCTTCCTGCAATGATACCAGGGAAGGTGAAACACTTCTGATCTTCTTATGTCAGGGGCACCAAATGAGGGCTCCTTACCCCACACCCTGTTCTGCTTTTGGGAGTAGGACTGAGAGGGTGCATGCTGCCTGTGTCACCATCCCTGGATACAGCCTCTCCTGCATCTGTGAAAATGTGTGGGAAATATTAGAAAAAGTCTGTTTATCTCTTGTTTTTACTGGTTAGTGAAGTTCCATTTCTCTAGTGCAGCCTAGAGAAAAAATAATAAGGAATTTGCATGGTTTTTGGTGTGAGTTTTCGGCTTCTGCTTCATATTAGTGAGAAATGTCTCTGGGATTGGATCTTGGGGGAAATAAACAACTTGTGCCTTACTCTAAGAAATTAAGACAGGGCAAGGAAGAGGATAAAATGTGATTCTTTCCAGAGTCCTTACCTATGTGTCTGGTGTGAGTCACTAAGGCTCATCCTGATTCATTATCAGTGGAGGTCATAGAAAGGGAATGAGAACAGAAAAACAGGAATGGAAGTAAAAATATTTTTTTTTTTCCTTTTTTTTTCTTCTACTCTTTTTTCCCCCATGCATTAATACACATTCACTGATATTGGAACTTCTGTACCCTGGAACAGACAGATCAGTTCAACCTCTTCCCTAGCATTTCTCATCCTACAGGATAACACACAGTACTCCATGGGGAAAGGAAACTTGGGAGCAGGTGTGCTGGCTGGCTGGCCTTTTTAACTCAGACTAAAGCAGTGGGAAAGCAAAGAACCAAGGACAGTGTGGAAGGAGAAGGCAGAAACAAGCCCAGGTCTAAAATATGACTATAACTAGTGCAAACCACTTGATGGAGTCTGAGTCTGAACTTAGGCATGGCTGCCAATGACCATGCACCTGCAGCCACTGCTGCTCCTGTTATTTTGGGATAGTTTTTCAACTGCAGTAATTTTTTCTCAAGGAAATACACGATTTTGCCTGGCTGATATCACTGCTGGGATATATTTTGAACATTTAAAGAATCACCCTGTGCAACAGGGATCAGAATGTTCTTCATCTTGTCTGCTGCTGTGTTCTTGATCTCTTAATATTCATTCTTTATGAGTATCAGTGAAGAATGGGCCTGGTGCCCAGATAGTTGTAATTTGAATCTACATAGCAATCTGGCACACAATGCAATGCACTGAAGTGACATTTTCATCTTTCAAAGTGTACTTCATTTTTGCTAGAGAATAATAGCAAAAGCATCCCCAAATGATTTAATTTCTAAAAACTGCCCTAAAAGTTCCACTTTACTTGAAAATTTTTTCTGCATTGCAGCTCATGTTGTCACTCTTAAAGTTTAAGTTTAAAGAAGTAGAATGTTAAGAAACATGTTAATGTTTTGATCTCTTGTTCAACTAATCTGAAATGGAGTTTTCAGTGTGAAATCTTCTGTCTGACCTCAGACTCACTCACTACCCAATTCAACTTGAAAAGGTGGTATAACTCTGTTAATTTGTCAGGTAACTGGGATAAGATTTGTGGTTGTAATCACACTTGAGGAGCCATGGTAATATATCCTGCAAATGCTCAGGAACTTAAATTTTGTTGTTCTTTTCAGTGGAGCTACTTGGGTGTTTTGAAGTTCAGCAGAAGCTGATGAATTTTCCAGAACTAGATCCTAATTAGCTTCTGAATTTAGTACAGTTCAAATAATTCCAGAAATAGTGAGCAAAAAGCATCTGTGTATCATGTTCTAAATGAGAATACACCTTTAAGTTTTCTCTGTCCAGCAGGATCCTGTGATACAGAACAGTCACATCTGTCTTTACTAGCATTCTCCATGACACCCTAATAAAAATTAAGAGATGCATATTTCCTGTGCCAGCACTTCCCTGGCATTTATTAACTGGCTGAGCTAAAAACTAGCCATAGATAGAAATGATGAAAACGTGAATCCAATGTGACTTGATGATCTCTATAGTTAATAGTCTCATTAGTGATGTAACTGTTTTAAATGATGGCAGAATAACTCAATATGCATATTAATGTAACACATTGATAGATTATTAATTATCCAAACGCTGAATTAAATTAATCCTTTATATAATTCCGAAGTCACATCATGCCAGAAATAAAATTGATGCATATTATTCTTGGTATGATTGTTATGAATAAATTCATGCTGGTTTACTATTTAAATATCTGATGAAAGCCCAGACAGACTTCTCATACAATCAGAAAAGCATGAAATAAATGTGTTTCTTTTTAGAGTTGTAGAGCTGGATGGCCTTAAGAGGTTGTTCAACCCATTTCTTGCTGAACACAGAAGCAACTATGCCCAGGTTATTCCTGGCAGATGTTTATCTAATCTACTCTGAGGAAATCTTGAGTGATAGAGATTCCACAACCTTTCACAGCAATCTATTCCCCTGCTTGACATCTGTAATGTACATAAATCAGAGGACATTCAGAGACGCTGAAAGGCAGCCAGATGCTTGCCTCTTCTAACAATCAAAATGTATTACTTACATAGTTGTGATGATTTGGGTATTTGTGACCTTGATTTTTATTTGTTACATGTTTGCAGGTCTATTTACTAATCAGATACATTGAGATAAAACTAAAATCAGATTGTCTAGAATTACATTCTGGATAACAATGTTATGATATTAATATACAAGTCCATCCAGAGGGTTATTCTGTATTCTAACTTCTTGTTAGGCAGGTATGTGCTGGACCTTGTGTGAATGCCTCTTGCACAACACTGCTGACATTGTTGAAGAACACTCACCCAGGAAAAAAAATTATGCAGCTAAAAATGGAGATTCAGAGGTTTGAATTTATCATCATTCCATAGTTGGAATAAGTTAATTTTCTCAGTACCCATTAGGGAACTGATATTGTTGTGCTATCAGTGTTTTATACAGAATTGCCTTGACTGTCACAAATATCGAGAGAGTGCCTAACTGATTGTCAGACTCCTCAAGTAGCATTGATTTTACAGCTGCAATATTCAGATGATGAGGTAATTGCATCTTATCAGCTTATTGAAAAAGCCTTGTAAAGCAGTCAGTGGTCATGGACTTATCTAGTTTCCTCATTTCCCTTTGTTTCTGCTCTGGATTTTCTTTTTTATCTTTTTTTAAATTATTGTTATGTTTATCCATTGCATCTGAGTTCTGGAAGGTGGGAAAGGAGGTCATGATGTTGCTCCGTGTCCACAAATATCACAAAGTAACCATTATTGCTTCCTGTTCTTGGGAAAGACACCCACAGACATTTGCACTCTGCACACATGTGAAGTGGTATGCTACCTGCATATTTATGCCAATATGAGGTATTTATGCCAATGGGCTTTGCAATGAAGATGAGAGTTCTGGTAGTCACTGCTGGTGTGAAAACAGAGATTTCCCCATGCTGTGAAACTGCACTGTCCTCTGGTGCTTGCACTGGCAGAAGTGTTAATAAAGGAGAAATTGCCCATGCTGGCTCACAGTGCTCACAGCCATGCCTTGGCACCCACAACACTCCAGGGCACACAGCCTGTAAGGGTCTCACCCCAATCTGAGCTGCATCTTCACAAGAACCTCCTGAATTTCAGGCAATTGCCTATCTATCACCAGCTGCCAGAAACTTTAATCTGATTACAACAATAAAACAGTTTTCTGTCTCTGGTGCCTGACTCAGGTTTCAGAGCAAAGTAAAAAGTATGACATCATCCTGCTTGCATCTGTGTTGGGCAGCTAATGAAATTACGTGAAGGGCTTGAAGACCATTAAAGTCAATGTTGATCCTTATTATTATTAAGAGCACTTTCCAATTTACTGCACCACAGGGCAAGCTTGAAAGCATCATTTTTCAAAGGAGTGTACATTGCACTGGATTGCAGCAAAGAGCCCTGCTGGTGGTAGAGGATGCCAGCAAATGAGAGAATCAATTGTAAAATTAATTGGCTAAAAGTCTGCATAGCTTCTTTCCTGCACAGATCCACAGTTCCCATTATATGGTGATAATAGGCAGAATAGTGACCTTGGCAAAAGAAAGCCCCAAGTTTGCTCTTATGTCTGAGGAGTCGGTGGTTTGCAGAGATTTCCTCTTGCAGCCTGCTGTGGCTCTGGGGCTGCATGGGGCATGGCTGACCTCTCTGCAGGTGCATAAATACCTGTCATTACTCCCAGCATAAGCCTGTGGGTCCTCCCTCCTGCCAGTTGGTTGGAATTTTTTTTATTCCAAAAATTGATATTGACATTTTGAGGCTCACACCAAGGATATCTAGATGCTTGATGTCCACTTGCATGAAATGCCTCTGATCCTAAGTACTTCCACTTCTGTAGCTGTCTGGGCTTCTCTGTTTTATGTGAAGGTGAATTCCAGCTGAATATGATAAATACTGATAGTACCAAAACCCCGAGATATTTTGTGTCAAAGTCTTTGTTATCTTAAATAATTTAAAGCATATTGAAAAAAAAAATACCTAAGGCATTCCCTAGAATATTTTGTTATCTGAATTCTTATTGCATTTCATGACATTGTTTCTTTAGTCCACCACATAAAGAAGTGTTTTACTCCAGGTGGTGTAGATTTTTCATGAGCTTTATGAACAGGTAAAACTGTTCTCTGTATTTTACAATTTTGAGAAGTGGGAGGAAAAACTCTCTGCATTGGTTATGGCATGAGCAGGATGAGCCTCTAGGGATCCCTTGATTTTGCTTAGGAGATGGTGTCCCTATTCAGGCTCGAGTTATACAATGACAATACAAGTTAGGCAAAGACAAATATAGAAACTGTGTAAGTCAGGTGTGAGCTTTCAAAACCAGCCTAGAAAGGTGGCTTAAAAACTTCAGCAAACAACCAAAGGTTCCTTTAGCTCAAGAGCTGTCAGGAAGAGAGAGGCAGGGAAGGATGCAGATATCTTCTCTGCAGGAGTTTTTAGGGTGGGTCTGCCCAGCAGTGTGACAGTGCTCCAGGGCCCAAACTGCCTGCTGTGTTAGGCTGTGCTGGCAGCAGGACTACAGTCATCTTTGCTCCTCCAGTAAGTTTACCACGTAGTAAATGGTGTCCCCAGCAGAGAGGAACAACCAGGAGTAGTCGAGATACACCTCTACCATATCCTTGTTGCTTCATTTCCTTGGCATCTCTTGGCTGGCACCACAAGGCAGAGCAAAACTGTGTTGTGTCTTTTCAATAGGATAATTTTATTCATATGAAGGCAGTTTCCAAGTTCAGTGAGAGGAAAACTGGGGGAGAAATCTCCAAGATGCTGTCCTGCTAGCCTGGTCATCACACTAATGTTGTGAGCTTCTCTAAGAATCTGGCAGTAGCTCTGTAGCTCTGCCAGGCATCTTCTGAGCAGGAATCGTCCCTGGCATGTACACAGTCATAAACTGCTAATACACAGCAAAAGGTCTGAGGTAAGCACATGGGACCACTGCAAGTTGGAGAAAAACCTTTTATTTCACACCATCAGCTGTTTACTGGTGGAACTGAAATGCCCATCCATGCATTTCCTTCCTGCCTCCTGATGCATTCATGAGGAGAGAGGAGACACATCCACAGGAATCCTCAAGAAGAGTTATTTTTGCTTTTCAGTTTTGCATGGCCTTGTCCCATCAGGCTCACAAAACCTTTGTAATGGTCTGTACTGTCTAAGGAGTGGCTGGGGAAATGGTGTCCTCCCTAGAGGGAATAATGGTGCCCAGTTTTCCAGAGAGGCCATTTACAATGGTGGAAATAGTATAATCAGAATAAGTGCATCATTTGAATCTCTTCTAAGCGTTCTCCTATCAGATTTTTTATTTTATTTGAAAGATGTATAGCACCAGCCTTAGCACAAAAGAGCAGCATCAATTAATACTGGCCAGATAAGGAGCTACATCAAGAGACTGCACAGGGAGAGATGGCCCTAAATAAAAAGAATATAGTCTGCCTCTCATGGAAAATAAAAGATGGTCTCCATTCTGCAGACATCACAACCTCACAGTTGCTAAATACAAAGAGAGGAAGGGATAGAGGCAAAAATTTAAAATAATATGTGCTGCCTCTCAAGAGCATCTTTTCTATCTGTAACATCCTTCTTAAGTGTGAATTTGTATGGAAAGGATACTTGCTTATGATAGGAGCCTGGAGTCTTTGTCCTGGGGCCAGGTGGGTGTAACTCCTAAAGCAGTCAGAGTCAGCATGGTCAAAAGCAGTGACGTATACTTTCCTAGCTAGAAGCTGTAGATTTTATTTTTTTTAATGCTGGAATTCCACTATAGAGATATTAAATATTATGACTGCATTAATATTAGAACCAATGTTCAGAAAATCAGAAATTTCAGTGAAATGATGTGAAAATTGAAAATACAAGGTATTTTCCAGCCCTTTGCACCACCGTTGAAGACTTCCTTATATTTTGTTCCCTCATTTTCATGCATGTCATATTGCCCATCAGTGTGCTGCCAGGTGTTGCAAACCATTGAGAGTTAGTGGTGTTCTGCTTGGAGGCAAAGATCAGACTACAAGCATTTGTAGTGCTTGAACCTTGTCTCTTTGAAATTGGGAAGTTCTCTTTGAAAACTGCAAACACTAATATTCTCATTTTAGGCAAATGCCTGCTGGAGTACTGGTCCATTTGCCCATGTGCTAGGACTTCAGTGGTGTCTTCAATTCTGAAGGAAAGCCAGTTGCTCAACTAAGAAATTCAGAATATCTATTCAGAAAAAGTCCCCATACCTTCACTTAAAAAATAAAAAAAAATAAATCCCTAACCTGCAAGGTCCTTAGGTTAGAAAAAGCACACACCACTGCAATGAAATCATGGCTGTGTCTCCAGTGCCATAGCATGTAACAGTTGTCTGGACATTTGGGCAAATTTCTGACTAAAAGCCTGACTAAAGTTATGAAAGTTGAAGTTATGAAAGCCTGACTAAAGTCCCTAGAGGCAAGCACTACAAGAAGGTAATTACAAGAACAGTAGGTGCTAGCTGGGTATAGCCTGGCAGCACAGGCTTTTTAGCCTTTGAGGATAGGGAAACACTTGGATACCACAACAGTGTTAGGGCAAACTCATGGCTATTGTGAAAAAGATCTTTCTGGGTAATGCAGGAAGGTAAGGGAGTGAGCAACTCATCTTGCTGACTTCTCTTCTCACCTTCCCTAATTAGAGAAGAATGGAAGAACTTAAACATTGTTTGGCAGCCTCCTCAAGTAAGCAGCTGGGCAAAAATTTCTCAAGGGCAAAAATCGTGATCAAAGATCCAGCTGAGGTTGGGTGAAGTATCTGAAAGGTCATAACTTAGGACTGTCTTTCTCTGTCCATTGTACTTCTTGTGTTCAGTGAAGATCAATGGATCAGACAACCCAACACAGCCTTAGGGAGAGCAGTTACTTTGACAGCCTTCATTGTGCATACAATGAAAAATTAAAACTGTTGATTAAAACTTAAGAGTTTACCCCAGAGTCAGGCTTTTTGGACAGGGATACATGGATTACACAATCTAGTGCAGAGGTAGCCTGTGGTGTTGTCTACCCCAGCTGCTGCTCTCTATAGCTGCCACTGATGGCTGTGGTATCCAGCAGAAATATTTAGGAAACTGCTTTAAAACTGCATCTATAGCAGGAAACAGGCATCCCAAAGTCAGTTTGGAGTCACCAAGGGAGCTCATAAATATTATCTACTGCAGACCCAGGTAACATCCTGTATTTTAGAGTCTAGAGACTCTGCTCCCAGAAGACCTTGAGATATTAAGGTGGGTTTTTATAGGAGCCACTGTGAAGGTATCTTCTTGCTTAAGGCTTGAACAGAAAGGTACAGCCTGTGATTCAATCACTTTTGATAGTCAGGAATTGGATATTATCCAAGCCAAGAAACAAGCTGCTATTTTATCTTCTTCCCTCACTCTTTTCTCACATGTGAGTTCAACTACCTGTTCACCTACCTATCATTAATCATAAATTCAATACCAGACCCCCTGCTAGGTGGCAAGATTTCACTGATGCAGGTTTCTTTTACAGAGCTTGTTCAATAAACCTCTATCAGGGTCTGTGTTTTTTAAATCGCCTGCTGGCCCTTTTTCAAAATGCAAGAAATTTTTCTTCCCACATCATTGTTGCATCTTAGTTGAGTGGGAAAAGAAAAGACAAAAAATTAAAATGGCCTAACTAGTATAACGTAGAAGGATATTTTTATAGAAATGCATGGATATAGTGGAAAACACAATTCCTTCCCCTGGACTGATGCAGTTTGCATTTCAAGATTTTGGAGTCAAGTTGCTTCTTCACATCCATCAGCTGTAGAAGGCTGTAGAATCATGCTTCAATCACAGCCCAAAAAAGTCCAAATTTTGTCATAACTTAAATAAAAGAGCTTCAACTAATTTACAAGCTAAACTGTGATATATTTCACTGGCTTACCATATTTTAACATTTGCTCTGGAATAATTTACTGCCTATATATTGGGTGTTCTATCTACACAAACCTATTTCTGGCTGTTAACTTATAAAAATAGGAGAGTGAGGAAACATTCTAATTTCTCACCAGTGTAAGAAAAGAAAAAAAACCAAACCACACTGGATAACAGCTTTCTGAATAGAATTGGATGAGTTTGCAAGAAAGGAGTCCTAGAGTCAGTGTAACATATTCCCAATTTTGGGAACAATACACTTTATAAGAAGCAGTTAATACAGGCCCGATTCTGCGTTAGTGTTCATAGCATGGATCTGGTATAATGCCATTAGTCCTGGTGATGTTGTGTGAGTGCCACTGGTCCACAGTCACTGGGGAGGCACCATCTACAGCCTGGCTCCACATTTCATGGTCACAGTGCAGTGAATGCTGTGAGGAACCAGTGAAAAGCAACATATGGCCAGTACAGAAAGCTGCACTTAAACTGGGAAGTGAACAGTGGCTTGTTCAGAAACTGGTTCAGCAGATCTCCTGGAAAGCAGTCCTTAATTAAAAAGGGCTCCATGAAAGCTGGGCATACTTTAAGGAGGAAATCTTAAAGATGGAGGAGCATCCCTATGTACTGAAAGATGAGCCAGTGCAGAAGAAGACTGACCTGGCTGAACAGAGCTTTTGAGTGAATTCAGGGAAATAAAGACAGCTTTTGACCTTTTGACCTTTAGAAGTAGGCAACTCTGGAAGAGTACAAGGATGCTGTTTGGTCATGTAGATAGAAATATAGAAAGGTGAGAGCACAGCTAGAACTGGATCTGGTCACTGCTTTGAAACATAATAGGAAGTGTTTTTACAAGTATTTCAGCAGCTAAAGAAAGTCCAAGGAAGATCTCTATCCTTTATTGGACATGGGAGCAGCATTGTCACCAAGGATGAGGAAAAGGCTGAGATATTGATGCCTTCTCTGCCTCAAGTCTTTCACAGAAAAAGCTGATATTCCCAAGGCAGCCAGCCTCCTGATCTGGTAGACTGGGACAGGGAGCAGAAAAGACCACTTGAAATCCAGTAGGAAGCAGTTGGTGACCTTCTATTTCACTTAGATGCTCACAAATCTCTGGGATCAGATGGGATCCAAGGGTACTGAGGAAACTGGAAGAGGAGGTCTCCAAGCTGCTCTCCATCATCAGTCCTGGCTAATCAGGGACATCCCAGGTGACTGGAGATGTGCCAGTGTAATGCCCATTACAAGAAGGATCAGAGGAGGATCTGGTGAACTACAGGTTTTCAAGCTGACCTTGGTGCTGGGGAAGGTTATGAAAGCCATCATCTTAGTGTCATCATACACAAGGCATGTACAGGAGGACCAGGGGATCATGCCCAGCTAGCATGGGTGTGTGAAAGGCAGGCACTGCCGGACCAACCTCATCTCCATTTATGAGCAGGTGACCTGCCTGGTGGATGAAGCAAAGGCTGTGGATATTGTCTACTTGGATGTTAGTAAAGCTTTTGATACTGTCTCCCATGATATTTGGAAATCTTTCAGCTGATGGCTTAGACAGGTGCACTCTTCACTGGGGAAAAAACTCCTGGGTGACCAGGTCCACAGAGCTGTTGTGAGTGGAGTTATATCCAGCTGGTCACCAGTGCTGTTCCCCAGGGCTCAGCATTGATGCCAAATTCTTTTAAATATCTTTATCAGTGATCTGGATGAAGGAATTGAGCAAACTTTCCATCAGGAGAGCTCTGCAGAGGGATCTTGTCCTTGATAGCTCAAGGACACTGATATAAGGTTCAACAAGGCCCAGTGCCAGGTCCTGCCCTTGGGTCACAACAGCCCCAGGCAGCTCCACAGGCTGGGACAGAGGGGCTGGAAAGGAGCTGGGGGTGCTGTGACAGCAGCTGAACATGAGCCAGGCTGTGCCCAGGTGGCCAAGAAGGCCAATGGCATCCTGGCCTGGAGCAGCAATGGTGTGGCAGCAGGAGCAGGGCAGGGATTGTCCCCTGTGCTGGGCACTGGTGAGGGCACAGCTCAAATCTGTGTCAGTTGTTAAGGAAACTTCCCTGCCCAGCCTTCCTGGGAGCCACTGTCAGTCACTCTCACAGCACCTGAGCTGGACTGAAGCCCAATCTCAGCTACACTCTCCACACCCACACAGCCAGGTCAGGTTTCCTTATCGGCTGGAAAAACCCCACCTTTCTCTTGGCAGTCTCAGCTGTCCAAATTTTTAAAACAATTTAATCATGGCATTGTAACAAAATAACAGCTTGATCTGGTTGCCTCTGAGGAGGGACCCAGAACAGGAGGAACCTGTGGGGTTTTATACCCTGACAGTAAACACAGAAAAGTCCAGGTGTCATCAGTTCCTGCCAGGTCTCAATGTCCCCTCACCTGGCAGGGCCACAGGTCCCTGGGCCCCTGTTCTGCAGAGCTGACAGTTCATGGCCTCCTGCCTGGGGCTCTTGCCAGAGCTCAACCCAGAGCTCAACCTGCAGCTCCCACTGCAGCTGCACCCTGAGCTGAATGTATTCCTCAAGTGTTCATGTGCCTTAGGAGAAGCAGGACATTGAAGTGCTGGAGTGTGTCCAGAGAAGGACAATGGAGCTGATGAAGGACCTGGAACACAAGTCCCATGAGGAACAGCTGAGGGAATTGGGGTAGCTTATCCTGGAGAACAGGAGATTCAGAGGACGCCTTACTGCTCTCCACAGCTGCATTGGAACAGACTGCCCAGGGAGGTGCAAGTGTTCAAGAAGTTACTGGGCATGGCACTGAGTGGATATGGGGGTGATCAAAGCTAGGATTCAATGATCTTGGAGGTCTTTTTCAGCCTCAATGATTGTGTGATTCTTTGATTCTATACTGTTTCATTGCTATAATCATTCTGTGGTAGAGAAACTCTTGTCAGAATTTCACAGAGATGCTGAAGAATAGACTTATCATGACTGCAATTTTCAAACATTGGAAAAAATATTTTTGTCTTAAATCTGCATTGGGTTGTTTCAGTTTTGAACTTTTTATATCAGAGGCAGCAGAGGAACTCAGCTGAAATTACTCAGTTTCATCTTTAGTTTAATCAACTCAAATCTTCAATTCTGAGTTAATTTCTAAATTTCAATTGATCAAATTTTTAATTTTGTCTTCTTAACGAGAAGGATATTTGTTCTTCATATTTCTTGGTCAATTAAAAGGTGAGAAAAGCCCCTGCAGGAAAACTTGCAGGCATCTGCGTAACTTTGGGCAAATCTGGAAGTTTTTTGCAGCCTAAACCACAATTATTTCAGTACACTACAGCCAAGGCAGGCACCACTGCAGCAGAAATGTGAAAATGGCAATTTTATATCCTGCATGGTGCCTTTTGCACCATTGCCCCTTTGTAACACTTGTCTGGTGCTGTTGGCAAGGCCTGGCCAATCCCCAGCTGAAGAACAGTGTAGACAGAGGGTGGAAGAAGTCTAGGTGGAAAAGTGTCCTTCTCCCCTACTTTCTTTCTTTCTTTCACTAAAAAACAAAACAAAACAAACAAACAAACAAAACCCCCCAAAACAAAACAAAAAACAATAACAACAACAACAAAACACCACAAAGAGAGAAAATAGTTTGATTTTTTTTCACCTAAGTACCTTCTGCTATATGCATTTCAAGCATTTTGAAATCTCTGGTGCTTTTCATCTTTGAATTCATAGAACTTTTGTCTGAGGTAGTAAAATTACTGGCTAGCTAAGCCTGTTATCTAGTGGAAGAGGATTAGTTTTCTTTTGATTATTAGAATGACCTTATACAGAGCATTTGATAGAGGCACATTTTTCCTGCCATCAACCATGTTTTCCATCATTAATCTGCTTAACCACAAGATGAGATTTTATTTACTCGTTTTCTCATAAGATAAATGAAAATGATTTTAGAACTTGGTTCTCCTTGAGTTTGCATTAAAACCTCCCATGGAAATTTAATATTGGACAGGAATGTCTTTTTGACTTAGCCTGAGCAAGCTTAAAGTTAGCCACTTTACTGAAAAGGAAGGGAAAATGCCAGTTTCTTACTATAGCAAAATGTGCCCTCTGAGTTTGTTTCTGATCTCGCCCACTCCAGATTAATCAACCCAGGTCTTCAGAAGAGTTTCTTTGAATTTTTGTATGTGTGTAGGAGTTTCTTCCCCCTATCTTAAAAAATATGAATTAATTTTCTAACTCATTTTGTCCTAAATTGAGTCAAGAGAGCTGGCAACTTCTTATCTGTCTGTGGTTTCCCAAACATGGAGATCCCAAGTGCAGGGGCCTCTGTCTGTATGGCTCGCTTGCAGCTCATGCATGACCACAGGAGGTGAGTGGGACTCCCAGGAATGTGATTAATTCTGTCTTGAAGCACAAGCATGGATTAGCTCAGATGAATAGCAGCCTGAGTCTCTGTTTGAACCACGCTGCTAACACCAATTGTTTGGTGCAAATGTTGATGTCACACCACAAATGTCCTTGGAGGGTGTTCCCAGTCCTGATGTCCCTGGGGACCCACAGCCCACTGCCCAGGACAGCATTTCAGCCACGAAGGGTGAGGAAGGGGTTCCAGCCATCCTCTCTGGTGAGAGCAGGGGTTTGGTGGCACCTGGACTGGCAAGTGTGCCTTTTAGGGCTGGAAGAGGATGAGTGTCATGGCTCATCCTGTGGTCAGGTGCTGCTGTCCTGACTGTACAGCCAGGGCTGAGCTGCAGCAGTGAGAACTCCTCTGTCTCCTACAGCCAGAGCTGCCAGCCCTCCTCAGGGTGGCTGCATGAGCCTGACTCCAAGTCTGTGGCTGTCAGGACAGCCAGAGAAGAGATGCCTGAGCTGCTGCACCTCAGAAGGACTGTGTTACTGGTATGATATGACAATATATAAAACCTATAAATACCTAATTTGAAGCGGGAACCTGAATCCCTCCTGTAGCCCTATTTAAACTGCTTCCCCATTGCCCCTAATTGTTGTTGAGATGTGGTATAACCTGTTACAGCATCTCCAGTTTCACGCTGTGCAGAGCATTCTCATACCTTGTGCATAAAAGATGACTTTAAAATGTAAGTATATTATTTATCAGCTGTTAACATCATATTCTTTCAGCTAATAGAGGATTTTGCAGTGCCTATTTCATCTCACAAATGTTCTCTCCAACTTTCTAGACAAATTTAGCTATGATACCAAGGTTTTATGTTAAAAAGGATTTTTTCTTTTAATTTCTGCCTGTTCCCCCTTTGCAGCAGGAGGTCTATTCTGTAGTGCACATTTTTCTCTGGAATATTCTCACTACAGGCTATTGATAGCTGTAGACAAAGAAATGACCATTTTCTCAAGGGTTCATTGTGATGGAGATTTGTTTGCAGTGCATTGCTTGAAATATATTTGGGCAGTTGTTAAATTTATTTCAGGAATTGGCAAGCCTACTCTGCCTTGACTGTCTGAGCAGTGTCCCCTAATATTTGCTGGAAGTGATATGCCTGGTCACTGCAAACTGTCAGCATTGTACTCACCCTCTAAGCCTGTTATCCAAAAATTACAGGCATCAAAAAAGAGCCTTTCCATGCATCTTAACTATGACTTGGACTTGGATATATTTCACTCACTCTCTGGGCCAGAGATATATTATTATATATCTTTATTGGCACTGAATCAATTTTGGGGCATTCTCCCTGATTCTCCCATCTAGATCTTGATCTAGATGGAACCACGACTGACCTTCAGGTCAGAGCACTTCATAGACATCCAACAGATTACTGGAAAGTGCTTTTTGCATGATGCAGTTTATGGGTAGAGCATGACCCTGAGAAGAATATCTGATTTTAATGACCTCAAGTGATAAAGAATCTACAGCAGTCTTTGATAAATTGTTTAATGGGCAATCAACAATGCTGTCAGAAAATTCCATCTTATCTTGTTTACTAACTAATATGTTAGTATAGACTAATAGATAACATATTAAACTAAATATGTTTAGTAAGTTCACATTCCACTGGATAATCAGTTAGTCTGAGTAAGTTGTTCTTCAATTAATTTTTTCTTTGTTTTTAATGCAGATTGTATGTTGTGGAGCACAGTAAACCACCAGACTTTCTTTTGGCGGTTTCTATTAATTACATACATGCAGGCATCTCTCTCTTTTCCTTTAATTCCCTCTTATACTGAACAAAGCCTTCTGTATGTGGTCATAACAGGAGTTTTGGGTAGGAAGGAATGAGAAATCTTGTGGAAAGGGCATCAGTGAGAAAGGAATATGGGACTTCTGCAATGGGTAGTAGACACTTTCTCGATTTCCTCCTCTGGACTAAAGTTGCAGAGGATGGGGACAATGGGAAAACATGGAAGACAAAAGAATGGTGGTGGTTTATACCAGTTAAGAACCTGACCTTGTGGTCATACTTTTTTCTGCCTAGTTGTAGGCAGCTGAAGAGTGGCATGATTTTGTTTCAACCCACATACATAAGTGATGACATACAATAGAAAATATGTTTATACAGACATGCCTCATAGCACTCCTTGTCTTTCCTGGAGTACTTACATGAACAACATACAGTTAGAAGTTTCTTTTACACCATGATGGAAGCCTTTGCAGTGTGATTTATTCTGGAGGGAAATGGCAGACTATATTGATTTGGAAGGGGTAACAACAGAGATAAAGTAGTGAGGCAGTTCCCCTTGATCATTATCTAGCAACAGAGATATTAAGTTCTAGATAAATGTCAAATAATCAAAGATAATTTTGGCAGAAATATGTAAAAATCCCTTAAGGCTACCATGATCAGCACAGTAGTCCCAGCATATTAGGAGTTTGTTCCCCACTTTAAAGTGTTAAATGTAAGGATTCTTTCCTTCATGATTGGCACTGAGAAAGCTGAATATTGGCAGTAGAATACAGAGGTCACTGAAATTCAGGCATTCAATTAAACACCAGTATACCTAATGAGTATTAAAGGGTTTTTAGGCACTAGTAACCATCTCTGGGCATAAAGGAGTATTCTGAACACAATGAAGAACAATTCTAAAAATGCAAAAAATTTTCAGGAAATTTGCTCTAATAGCTGTCACTGCCATGATCTCATTCCAATTACAGAGACATGGTGAGATAGATTGCATTATTGGAGTGCTGTCAGGTGCAGCTACATGCTTTTTTTTAGGAAAGGTAGGCAAGCTAGCAAGGCAAGTTGGTGGTTCTGTTTTTTATGTGAGAAAGCAACCAGAATCATCCAGCTTTGCCAAGGGGTAGATGAAGAATGGCTTAATGGCTTAAGAGATTTTACAGGTAAAAATTAAGGGGTAAGCTAACATGGGTGACACTGATGTGTTTGGTACAGGCCCTGTGATCATGTGAAAGGAGTAGATGTGGCCCTCTACAGATATCTGGAAACAGCCTCACAGTCAGCAGCCCTCGTTATGGTGAGGGAATTCAATCACTCCAGCCCAAGACATCGTGTGAGGCACACACAGTCCAGGAGGTTCCTGCAGAACACTGATGGTAACACTTTGGCACAGATGGTGGAGCAGACAACGAGGAGAGGTGGGCTGCTGGACCTTGTACTGGAAACAAAGGACTACTTGGGGATGTGAAGGTTGGGGGCAGCCTTGCCTGCAGTGACCACTGTTGCAGCGGGCAGAGACGGCCAGGTGCTGCGACCTTCCTCAGAGAAGTGTCTTTAAGGACACCCTGGAAGCACAGGCACGTGTGCTCTGCTGCTCTTTTCGGTGATTTCAGGTGATTTCAGGCTCCTTTGTGAGCAGCAAGCCACCTGGGCAATGCAGGAGCAACGAGGCAGGGCCTCTTGCTTGGAGTTTCTCTGCAGCCTTTATTCCAAGGTGGGATCCAGGTGCAAAATGACACAGAGTGAGGGGAACAAGGATTTATATGGGGAAGGCAGGGGGTGTGTGTCACTGTTGCACATGACATAAAGAGTTTGACTCTAGTTCAAAGTAGAAGAAAGATCAGAAGGGTTTATTTACAATTCTTCCAGACTTTTTATAACATGCTGCGCTAAAAAGGCAAATTATTGGTCCACGGAATGGACACCTCTCTCCATTGGTTAAATAACAGAAACAACACCTGGGAGAGAGGTTGTTATGAGAACTTAAAAATGTTATGAGAAGAAATATTGTTGAGTTAGAAATGTTATGGTTATTTACAGAAACTTGTCCTTGAAAGAAACTCACCCAAGAAATCTTCCCAAGAGAAGGAAATCAGCTACTGAGAGGCTGAAAACCTTACAGATTCAGAAATATCAGGCCCACAGGTGGGGTTACATAACTTGGCCAACTGGCTGGAGGATTGAGAAACAGACCAATCAGGGGAAGGATCAAGAGAGGACCAATCAACTGGGGCAAAGGGAGAGGAGAAGGGAAGGGACCAATGGAGTGCAAACAATTAACATAATTGCAAAGGCTTCTGGGAGGTAACAACTTTTCTCACCATGAGTTCAACAGCAGTCTCTCAAGGCTTCTCCCTTAGGGATATCAAAGGGCTTTTCTCTCTCCAGGAGAGAGGGTCTTCCCTATGGCCAGGCTGTACAGCTTCCTCAGGCCTGACTGCCTCCACAGACCATGAGATGTGGAGCTGTTTGGGTCTCCACATCTGGCTCAGCTTTGTTTCATGCTAATAGTGTCATCACTCAGTAGACCTCCCTCCACAGTGCCTCTCTTGATCAGCGTTGTGGTTTAGGTATTGTGCTGCCCAACTCAGTGCTCCACAGAGACTCTCCCAAACCAGGTGCTGATCTCTCGTTCCCCCTTTCCACTTCCCACTGCAGTGGGATCGAGTTGAGAATTGCAGGCACAAAAGGTGAGGATCGATGGTTGAGATAAAAACAATTTACTAGAAACAGCAATGAGATAAGGAAACAAACAGTAACAGCAACTATATTAATTATAGAAGTGTTGCGAAAGAGAGGGTGATTGACATGCAAAAATGCTCACCACTGACCCCAAGAAAAATGAACAATGACAGACAGCTTTCCCTCTTACAACATGTTTTTTTTTACTGGAAGACATGCTCTTCTCAGTAGCCACAGACAGTCCCTTTTCCCTGCCCCTGGCAATGATGTGAGGTGGTAGCAAGTAACACTAAGGTTGTGGTTGAATCTGGGATGGCTAGTTACTGATGATTTTCTTACCTCACAACTTTTTGCTTTTCCCACCCCAGTGCTGATGTTCTTACCATTTAGCCTGTTCTCTGGGAGATGAGAAGTCAGATGCAGGCTCAGAAACAGAAATGTTTTTAACCTCATTACCATGGGTTATGATCCACATCTGCCATAAAAAAGTGAAGATGAAGAAAACCCCAGGTGATGATATCCTTGCAACAGATGATTTATATGTTTTTGTTGTGTGGTTTTGTTTGTGTTTTTTTTTTAAGAAAGAGATTAAGCAGAAAATTAAGGATGAAACATCTTCCTAAAGGACATACTAAGACACTTTACACAGAGTATGTTACCTGCACATAGAATAAGATGTGTTACTGACATAAGCCACTGTGTTCTTGGGACTTCACACACTCTTGCAGGTTTTCATATCACCTGGAAGAGAAACAGAAGAAGTGGGAGGACATGTTAGACAGAGACTATTGGCACATGAGAGAGAAAGCTCTGCACTGGATTGAGATAGCACTGCAGTCTTTCTTCTGTGACCATCATGGAGAGTTTCAAACCAAAAGTTGTGGAATGGGGTCATTCATTTGCCAGGTAGACTGATGTCTTCACTCCTTGGAAAAAAAGTTAATCATGTTCTGTCTTTACTGTGAGCTGTTCTTGGGAACTTAAGCCATATCCTGGAGAGCGTGGAGGGGAGAAAGTGCAGAGTGGAGGCAGTAGACAAGTGTATTACAGGGTTTGGTTTGTACATGCTTAGGGAAGCTGGTCAGTTGCATAGGAAAATATTTGATCGCTGACAAAGAGCATATAAAATCGTTATTCTTATTTTTGAAAACCTCATCTCCACTTCTCAGTATTTCTTTTATTGGATTTTTTCTTCAGATTATAGTGACAATAATCCTTCCCAGACACTGGTATAATGGTTGCAGCTTGATTTGTCACCTATTTATGTGGCAGGTGGGGCTAACTAAGCTGTTAGGAAAGAGAACTGCTTTCCTGATTGGGGTAGAAGGTAAAACACAATAAACTCTATTTTTGGTTTTACAGGTCTTTGTTTTTACTGTTATTCATAGACATAGTTCCTCCCCAAAGTAACTTTGGCTTATTCGTAGTTTCCATTTTTTTTTTTTTTTTTTTAACTGGTACACAGTATTTAGTTATTCGATTCTCTGATGTTTCAGCAAATAGCATTATTTAAAATAAATATTCTCTTAGATTGTGCATATTTTTTCTTCTGTTCCTTTCTGGATCTGTGAAATGGAAAGAGGTTTCAGGAGCAGCCCAAATTTATTTGGCAATAAGAAATATGTTTGTCATTCTTTTTTTTCCCTTGTACCACAGTATTGTTTTTTTAATTTTATTGTCTCAGAGCTGATGTTAGATGTGATTTTTTTGGGGTATGCTTTAATTTTTCAGTATTTTTAAAGCATTTTTTCTGCATTATAGAAGTCAGAATCCATTTACTGCTGGATGACTGATGTTCACCCATGTTACTTACTTGGATAGTTACTAGAAGCTACATGTATTTCATCTGTAGTATCTTAGAAAAAACTTTCTCCTCTTTCTTAATCTCATTCCTCATTTTCATGTCTCATTTCTTACACAGCCTCAGCCTCTGTTGGTCACTGATGACTTTTGAACTAGTTTGTTAATTTAAATTAACTTAGCAGGAGGTCAAGAGGGAGGTTCCAGCACATTTCATGAAAGTAGAAGATCTGTTAACAGATGGCTGCACTAACAGTATTGGCCACATTCCTGTGTCCTCCTGCATGCCCTGTGCCTTTTCAGGCACAAGGAACTTGTGTCCTCAGACCTGAATTCTGCGGTGATTCCGAGCTGGCTGAAATGCAGCAGTGATGCCCACATGCTCTGTCCTGTGCTGTCAGTGCAATTGTCATCTCTTGGGCAGTAGGTTCCACAGAGAAGCAATGTGCAGAAGGAAACAAACCCTTGGGGAGAAAATTCAGAACTACGCCAGCTGTCATTGTGCTGGGTCTGAGTGGACTGGTGATGTCACTGTCTGCCGTGTCCGTGCCAGCTTTCAAGCTACTGACAGATGCAGCACAGCCTCCTCATGGAGCAGGCTGTTGTCCCTAGAGAAACTGCAAGGATCGTATGACATTACCCGGAGGTTTTTTAAAGAGAGAGTTGCAAGAGCGTCTACCTGGAAAGCTAATCACCCCATGTATCAGAGAAGTGTTAGGGCCAGTCTGGAGTGGAACATGACACTCTGAATGCCATCGGTATAGCATCGCAGACACGCTAATAAACCTTAAGCCTGAGGCTCGGACGGCTGGAATTCATGAAGGGACTGGAATACGTGAAGGGACTCTGTGCTCCTCTATTCTTGGGACACAGTCTTGAATGGGCTCTGAAGCCGCTACATCTCCTAAAGGCCTTTAAGGAATGAGCGAAGGGGCTGTGCTGCTCCGTGCCCGCAGCCGCCAGCGGGGAGGCTCCGGGAGCGCGCTGTGCCCAGCGCCCTGCGCTCCTTGGAAGGGCGGCGGTCTCGGACTGCCAGCTTCTAGGGCTTGGGGATGGCCAGCCTCACGCGGGTGTCTGGCTTTGCCACCTAACTTGCACTTGGATTTTATGCCCCATACGAAGCTGTCTTGCCTCGTCTGTGCTCCCTTCCTACTGAGCGGTAGAGGCAGGAGTCTGTACCTCGTCCGACAGGATGCTCCCGGAGGCTTTCAGAAGACCTGACTTGTCTGCTCCACAGAGCACGGGTCTTTGCTGCTTGATTCTGCTTTCTTAAGCTCCTTATAGCTGAGGGGCTGGTAGGTTGGGTGATTTGGGTGCTGCTCTCTTAGTTCAGACATTGTTTTGCAGACTAGCAGCTGATGGGCAGGATGCAGGAGCGATGCCTCAGCACAGGTACATGCACTGCTGAAGGCCCCGCTGTGGGTTTGGCTGAAATGTGCTCTCTCATCACGGGCATTTTCACCTCTCCTGAAGACACGCCCTCGCTGGGGTGTAAGGAAGCCTTCAATGTCTTGACTCACCACAAAGTCCCTTTAATAAAAAGAAGGCCGTGCAAGCTTGCGTGGCTCCAGGTATGACTAGCAGAATGCTAGCCGCTCAGGTTTTATTTAATCCTAAAGAGCAGGAATGAGTTGAAATTTCTAGCCAAATGATTTTATTTTAGAGAAATCATCGCACTGATATGAACAAGAGGTGCTGAAAAAGCAGATATAAATAGCAGTGATATTTGCTTATTTCTGCTATTCTTGCTAAGATTTTATGATGTGTTTTTCAGTCTTGATTATGCCTCAAGGTAGAAAACAGGCTAAAGCAGATTTTTTATCAATTGTGTAATGAACTTTACATTCTTTCCTTGGTTGTTTTGTTGTTTTTTCAGAGGAAATGAAAAAGGAAAAAAAAATGGCATTATCACTTAGCAGATAGCCTCTCCTAGTAAAATGGTCTTATCTGCTGTAGCTTCTAATTTTAGGCATTCAGTGCTAGAAATATTACCATTATTTTTCATTCTGAATCTCTCTTACTAAAAAAAGTCAAAGCACGCCCTCTTTATTGTCCAATTTTGAAAATTCATGGATTCACAAATTCATGCATGAACTTAAATATCTACTTAATTTTCTGAATGTTTTTTCCCCTTCAATGAATCACAATAATTAATTTAACTGTGCTTTTTAATGTGTTTGTAGATATTGCAGTTTGATGAATACATAATGAATAAGGTCACTAGCAGACTTATTCTCATGTTTCATGTCACCTGACAAACAAAAAAGAAACTCTGAAAAAGAAGTTTTAGACAGTATTTGTTTGAGTTTGGCGGAGTGTGTGAATCTCTGTAAAAACCATAAGCTACTGAAAACCTGAAACCATAAACTATCTTTTGGTTTAGATTGTACAAAATGTTAAATACCAAGGGAAAAATTAAAAAAAAAATTAGACTTATCTTACAAGAACACCAATTAGTTGATGCCTGTAAAATATGTTTTAATAAAGAAGTATGAATCAAAAATTTAACTATAGCAATTTTTATTACTATTTTAAAAATATTTTTATTGCATCAGCAAAAAAACTATGATGAAACAAAAAGTAGACTAGAATCCAGAATTAATCTTATAGAAACAATATGTCAGGGAAGCATGAAAAGAGTATTAGCTAAGGTTCCTCTACTTATGCAAACCAAGCAAAGTTTTCCCTTCTGGAAGGCAATGACCAGGAAAATCAGAGCATGAGGATGTTCTGACTAGCCTAAAATTTTACTGGGTTTATGAGTAAATATCTTCAGAGGGAGTAGTACCTTCTTATTCTGCATTTCTCACTGCATATTCAGTAATAGAAAGGACAGAGTAATTCAAATGCCTTAACTCACGAGTTTTGCAATTCTCCAATTTTCAATCAAAATTAAAGCCTAAACACAGATGGATTATAAAATATACTGTCTGTTGTTTCTCTGTGTAACAGCTTACAATATGACAGAGGTTTTTGTGGCCAAATTCTAACTTCATAGAAAAATATACTCTCAGAGTGGAACATAGTCCATAGATAAAAATACCTTCCATATTGATCTTTGGATCAATTCACTGATATCGAGAAGTCCAGATGGAAAGAAATAATCCCTTGATAAAGAATAAAATAAATAGTTTTGTTTTGCTTTGGTTGGGTCTTTTGTAGTCCTGCGCACTGCTGCCCTCTTTAATTGCACAGGGAGCAGCAACACTTGGGGAGCATTAAACAGGTCTATCCTGAAAGTAACCTGGGGCTACATCATGCAGAATGAAAAATGAAAGGTAAGGACAAATGCAAAGGGAATGCAGGGCAGGAGAAAGCTACTTAGTAAATATTTGTAATTGGTACAGCTCTTGAACATGTATAAACATGCTAGAAAAATTATGTGATCTCTGGGCCACCTGTGTTTTCAGACCAGAGGCTGAAAATTCAACCTTTTGCTCAATATGTCTCTACCTCAAGTGTATCTTCAGATATCAGAAAAGAGAAAAAAGCATTGGAAGTGTAGAGCATAACAGATGACATGTACTCAATAGTGATAAATAGAAAAGGGAAAAAAAGGAGCAATACAAAGATTACACTTAAAACCTACAGTGTTAATTGGAATCAAGTCATGGTGCTTTTTTTTTTCTTGGAAAAATAGCAATTTGTCTTCAGGTTTGGCAGAAGAGCAGCATGCATAAGAACAAATAATATTTGAAAGTAGAACAAGCCGACATGGCACCAAGTGAGATAAATGCTTAGCTCATAATCATTAACTCCTGGCCTAGATAATGCTTTGTATTGCCAAAAAATCAGGATTTGGAGATGAATTATATAGGCTATAAATAATAGTTACAAGATGTAGCATCAGAAAATAGTTGTAACTTTATTTGCCCATGATCATTAAAGTGCTATAAAAACAGAGGAAAAAAGAACATCTTCTCTTGAGAGCCCTAAATCACAGATTTGTTCTGGTAGCTACTAATTTTTGCTGCAAAAGTAGCTAATGTCCTTGTTTTTCATAAAGCAAGAGCCTGCTTCTTTTGGCAATCTTTTCCATCACTACCTGTCTGAACAGAAAAGCCCTGCTGTTCTTAGAAGGGAGGGAAAGGGGTTCCAGCATCTTCTAGATGACGGATCAAAAGTGTTCTGGACTTCTGCCTCAGCATGAATCTGTTCCACTGTGCAAAGCCATCTATGTAGCAAGATAAGCATCTGGCTAGAATAGGTTTGTTGAGATAATGGTTTTATTGATTTCTTATAGTAAGATGAGTAGACAAGGCTGCCTACGGCTTTCAGATATGAGTATTTCATCTTTACAAAATCACCTACCTTCCATTCTGGTGCAAAACCTTATGATTTTCAGCATATCAAAGGAGTTCCCCAGTGCTTCACAGTGAGCATGGGAAGGTCCAAACCTGCTTTTCACATCTGCAAAAAAGTTACTTTTTAATCATCAAGACTCAAGCAAGAAAAGGCTTTTTGCTCCAGACTCCTCTGTTTTTTCTACACTGGAGAACATTGCATGCTATTTCCATGTTCTTCTAACTCTGCTGAAGATTTCTAAAGATTTTTTGCTCTCGATCAGAAGAAGATATCACTTTCCTTGGCAGCTTGTCTGAAAGTTGTCCCCCACTCTATTGAAAATTTGAGACCTGTTCCTTAGCTACATTTCCATCTTAAATTTCCATCTACTAGTTTTACCTGTGCTTTTATCTTGAGCATAAAAGGAGCTGAGCATCTTCACTGCCTAAAGGACTCACAGCAAAGTTCTTTGCTTTGCTAAGTTTGTTAATCAAACTCCTGAAGCTTTCCCTGTGCTGCTCTTCTTCCAGTCCAGAACTAATTTATGTAACTTGAACCTCCAATATCTGCAAGTTTTCGGTGTATTTTTAGAAAAGAGGATGCCAAAGGTAGATAGAATTGCACTGTGAGCGAAGCTGCTTGCATTAATATAACAACAAATTTTTAAATTTTGGAAGAGATTTTAAGGTAAATTCAGACTCCACAATAACCTAAGTAGCTAAGTAACACAAGCTAAGGTAAAGGAGCTCGTGTGCCTCTAAGGGCATGGTGGCCTTTAAGAGGGAGTAACTAAAGAGAAATGGTGATCAGTCATGGGCATCATTTCTTGTACATGAAATGGGAGGAATGTTGTACAGGCTGCTACCAAATGACAGAAGGGCATCCCCTATTTCAATCTGTAGAAATAAACTCTAATAACAATGTCCACTGTATCCAAGGATTATCTCATGGATGTGGCTGCAAGTTCAGCAGTCTCCAATGCAGAATGGCCAACACAAACATGGTCAGTAACACGAGTGTTTTGTCTGCTTCTGTGCTTGCTTTACCTCCAATTCTTCACCACTCTAAGCTTTTCATAATAAAGCTTCATTTTCATTTTCATTTTCGTAATAAAGCTCCCAGATAAGGAGTGAGCATTGAAATACACTGAATTCAAGAGGGACAAAAGTCCTTTCAGTCTCCAAAGAGCTCATCAGGTTGCTCCCAAATCATTGCTTCAGAGTGTTTGGCCTGTTATCAGAGCTTGTCAGGGATATGGTTGAGAAGCCATGGTGATCTTGATCTTGGTTATTCTTTAATTCTGCCACCCCAGTCTCAGCAAAGCTGGATGCTGTGAATGGATTGTCTGCTCCAGGCCCTTCCTCTGCCTCTGCATGGAGAATTCCTTACTCCTGGGGTTCAATCCAGGTTGGGCAGGACCACAGACAAGCTATGGCTGGGGTCACCATGTCCTGGTGACACACCAGGAACAAGAGCTGTGCACAGCTCTTTGTGTGTGTTACACACAACCATCACCCCTGACAAACCCACGGCAAACTCTGCTGGTGCCCAGGAGGGCACACTCAGCTTAAGGATGGAGGGGTTCAGACCAGCTTCAGGTGTGTTGCAGTGGTTAGACCAAGGAAAGGAACACTTCCGGACACATGTTTCCCCAAATTTTCCAAAATATGTTCTGAGCATGTGGTTCACGCCTTACTTTAAATGAGTTAAATTTAGAGCTGCAGAAACTCAACACTTTCAGAAAACTTGTTTCAGCAGCTTTGTGGGGAGGCATTACTGTTTGAATGGGGAAAAGGACCAAAGGAAAGTCTATCCAGAAGAACACATGGCAGAAAGAGTTGTAGGAAAGTTGTAGCCTGTTGTTCAAGCCTGAAGGAGCTGGGACAAATGTCATAAAGGCAGCATGGTGCAATTATGTGCTTTTTCTCACAATAGGGACCTTCTCCTGGAACAGCCAAAAACTGTAATGATGGTAGCAAGGATGGGTACAGCTTGGAAAAACTATTTAAAAAGATAGTATGGCAAACCAGCACTTGTTGTCTTGTATTGAACAAGCTGACAGAGAAAAGGGACTTAGAGGGTCATGGCAAAATCCAGTGTACTGCACTGTCATGAACAGTTATGGGAGAAATTTTGAGGCTTTCTTGGGAGTCAGTGAGATAAGAGCCCTGGCTGCAATGCAAGTGTCCCCAAGTGTCCCCATGTGTTCCTACTGGTGTGACCTGCTCTGCAGGATGTCTGGGTAGAGGCAAAGCTCGCCTCAGAAGGATATGCACCCAACAGCAGTGGGAAGGTGGGAATTGTATTTGCTTTCAGAGAATGTCCCATGGGAGTCTCCGATGTGAGAGAAGAGTCAGAAGCAAATGGTGTACCATTCTCCAGCTGCCTGGTCCTAGAAGGCCAAATTCCCCATTAACATCATCCTGCCTCTCCAATCCCTCCTTGGCCTCAAGGAGAGCAGATGGTCTTTTTCTCCCTTCCTCCCTTCCTCCTGAGTCAGCCACTTCTCCAAGGATCCACTTTTCACAGTTCTGTATATAGACTTGCACAACAGTCTGGAAAAGTCACTTTCATCAGAAATGAAGAAGACCACTGTGCATGTGTGCCATGCTTCACTGCTGAGAAAATGCTTTGGAGCTCTCTATTAAAAGCTTTTATCCATGGAAAAGCATAGTTTGCTTTTATGTTACACTCATGTGGTCACACTGAGGAGAGGCAGGGTACACACACAAAATAGTGTGCTTTCAAATAAACACCCTTCAGTGAGTAGCTATTAGTAGTGTAAGTGTAAACATTCTTCCTAGAGGCAACTTGAGAAGAGGACCTGGCATAATGCAGCTCCCTTGGTACATGCCAGGACCCCTGAAACTGGTCAGTCATGTCACTGCCTCTCCTATTGAACTTTCCTCTGGCAGTTTCTTGAGGAGATCAGGTTGTAGACCCACACTTATTATTTCCCTTGCCAGGCTTTCAATTTATCCTTTCCATGTGCCCATGGCCTCCCCTGACTTTGTTTCCTCTACAAGTGAAGAAGCCATCCTTGGGTGGGGGCTGAGCTCCTCTACCTCTTGCCCCAAAGGCAGCAAGGTGGGCATGTACCTCCTCTTAAGCATCTCACAGAGGGTGTGGTGCAGAATATCAACTCAACTTCTGTTTCTGCATAAAATCAACAGTGGCATCTCCATTTTTCCTCAGTGCCTCTGCTTGCTGCAGAGATGGGACAGCCCAGACAGCCCTGTGGGATGGCCCAGGATGGAGAGGGGTGTCCAGACCCCCCGGAGCTTTGTGCTGGGGCAGGGGTGTGTGTGGTGTTCACAGCAGCAGGGCAGTGACCCCTGGCAGCACAGGGATTGAATGTCTTACAGGCCTTGGGCACCCAGCAGCCACCCTCAGACGCTGCACAGGGTCAGCTAATGGCAGAAATGTCTTGGGCTGGCTCAGACCTCGTGCTGTGGGATATCTGATCCGTTATCTCGTGTTTCCCTGCTGGAACCAGGCACACGCACACCGGCCTCAGTCTCACCCGTCCTGCTGGATGGCCAGCACAGACAAAAACACAGATGGGGCTGACCTCTCTAGTGCCTGGCTTTAATCAAAATCACATTTAGCTCGCTGCAGCCCTAAGGAAACTTTTCTTTCTTTATATATATACTTTTTTTCTTTTTTTAAAAAAGTGCAAAAGAGGGGACAATGTTCCTGTAGCTGTTCTTCAAAATGGAAACCTTGTGAATTAGTTGCAGAATCCATGCATGCTTGCAAAAGCTGAAACACCTTTAAAATAGCACAGAACAGTTCTTGGGGATATAATTATAAATGCCTCATCAAAACTTCCAGGAAAAACCCTGACAAATGGACTTGTCCAGGTTTTTTTCTCTTTTAAAAGTTTCTGAAGAATACTACTTTTCTTTCAAAGTGGGTTTCAGCTCTATTTTTAATCTGGTCTTTATACAGGAACTTCTAACTTACAAATTCTGAATTTTCTATATTGCAAAGCCTTTGAAAGACAGGACCTGATTGCTTAATTTCTGGAGGGAGATGGCTATTTTATCTGTAGATGACAGAATGGATTTTATTGTAGTATTACATTTGGGATATGAATTTTCCATTCCAAGTTTTAATGGCCTTGCATAGTTCTTGCTTGTGATATAACTTCATTAGAATTTTGTTTCCTTAAAATATTTGGGATATGATGGAGATGGAAGACATAATGCAAAGGAGGTTCCATAAAACCTCACTCTAAACCTGTGTCTTTGGGGGGATTTCTGTTGACTGCTGTTTCTAAAAATGAGCATATCAACAACCATGATTATGGGCAAGGCAGAAATTTATCTGTTCACTGGATCACTACTGAAATTGTTTGCAAGACAAAAGTGAACATGATTGGTAGAATACCCAAACAAGAGGAGACAGAGTCATTATTCTCGAAAAAGAAATAAAGGATATATCCTTAAGGGTTTTTTTTAAATATGAAAGTAAAATTTTGATCTGAGTGATGCTAAGTCAGGCTGGTCCAGCTGGGAATCTGCCCCATCTAGTCAGTGGGATGGCCAGTAATCTATTATTCAGCTGCACAAAGTTCAGTGGAATAACTGTTCTCACTAATTGCTAATTGGCAAAATTGCTGGTGCTTATAGGAGACATTCTGGTAACAGATAATTAAGCAACTAAGACGTTGAAAATGTCAGGAGAGAAAAATGATCTTTTCACCTCACTGAGTTCATTTTTAAAGCTGTGTCTGCTGAGCTCACTTGGCTCTGTACAGCCAGCCTGCAGCTCTGCTGGGGAGGGGTGCTACAGCCACCATGCACACAGACAGAGGGAAAAGCAAGGGAAAACCCATTTTCTAGATCCTGCTTCAGCAGCTGCCATTCACGCTGAAGAAGAAAGTACAAAGCTACAGCTGCTGTATGCAGCTCTTGCTTTGACCATCGAGCTTTGACTGTCACTTGCTTCCTGGCTGAGAGATGTTCTCTCCCACAAGCCATATCCCCATGCTACTGAATGTGGAAAACATCTTCTGTCTCTGTCATCCAGATATGATCCTAGAGCATCTCTTTTTTTGGGAGGTGCCAGAGCAAGGGTGGACAAGTTGTTGACTGTAAAGAGAAGGAAAAAGCACTTCCTCTGCAAGCCTTTGCAACACGGATTGGAGGGAGAAGATAGTTCAGGCCACAAATGAGGACAGGAGGCAGACCATGTTATTTTGGCTCTCCAACATCCAGTTCATCCCTCGGTATTCCTGTGGGCAGCAAGGGAGCAACCCCTAACTCCTTGGAGCCTTGTGGCAATGTAGACAGCACCTCACCTCCTGGTGTTTCAGCAGCCTCTGGGACAGCAGTGTGGACTCAGGCATCAGAGCAAGGTGGTCCCAAACAGCATTTTGAAAGTTGACATATCACCTCAAAGCATCAGCACCTGCTTCAAATCTGTCATGCTTTTTGGGATAGACTACAGCTGGGGATTCCTTCTACAACCTCTACAAGCCCGTTGCAGCTCCAAGAGGACTGTGCATATGAAATACTGGATGCCCTCCAAGCTCACATCTTTACTGGCAGCAACAGAGTGCTTTGGTAGCTATTTCTGCACATCATGAGGTTCCCCTGAACCATTCCCTCTCTCAGGTGCAAGCCTCTTCCTGTTTGGACCTATTCGTGGTATCACCTAACATTCCCTTGCACTTCCTTGTAATCCAGATAGGGAAGAGTGGAGAGTATTGGATATATTTTGCTGCTGCTTTTTCTAATTGTGTTAAAGAGTTTCCAATGAAGACAGCAAGGCTCCCAACGAATAATCCTTGCATCTCTAGCTCCCAGGTGCTATCCTTGTGCATATCACTGAAATTCACCTTCCCCTGCAAACCTGGCTGCCTGCCCTGAGCCAACAGCAAGCTGGTGCAACAAGGAGCACGTCTACTTAACAGTAACTATTACAGTGAAATGTGATATTGCATCAACATTTGTCTCCAGGGTGGCCACAGAAATACCAGCACACCCTGGCTTGGACATCCTGGTTGTGCAGAGAACAGTGCCACTCAGAACCTCACACTGGGATTTGAAAGGTCAGTCTGGATGACTGGATACCATTGACATATAGTTGGAGTGAATTTTTCTCAAGAATTTGGAAGTTAAAAGTCTTTCAAGTTACTAGGTTGTAAAATAGAGTGACAGATGTAGTATATTACAGTACACTTAAAAATCTAAAATTTAAAATTTTAAAGTACACTTTTTTCCTAAAATTAATATAAAATTATTTTTGATTTTTTAAAAATTTAAAATTTAAAATTTAGAATGAAAATCACACTTTTTCTGTTCTGCTCACATAGAGCCAATTCAAAAATCACCCTCACTAAGGGTCATAAAATCTCATCAAAAAGAAGTCCTCTGCCAAAACTCCTGTCTGCAGTAATGCTTCAGCAGACAGGTGAGAGCCTGCTGGGTGAGAACAGCAAAAAGGCTGCAGTGGGGTTTAAGTCAGACCTGAATCAATTCTCATGTGAGTAAGACACAAGACTAAGGGCTAATTACATGGAGGCAGAATTTCTTCTATAAACAGAATTCTTTGAAAAGAAATTAATGGGCTATGAGGATAACATGTAAGTCAGTGGACATAGCAACTAGACTGCAATGCTGGGACATGGCAGAAAAATTTTAAAAATTAGCTAAATACATATATATGTTCAGTAGATGAGAATAGTTCAGTTGTCAGAGACAATTTTACTTGATTACCTACACTATATAGAGGATGAATGAACGTGCAGAATCCTCAGGATCCAGGGTATGGCATGTTCAGGAAGCTGCAGGACAGACCAAAAACCTGTGGGTAGTTAAAAAGGGATTTCTGTGCTGACTTTGGAGTGAATGGCAGATTCAGGTGTTCATTATTATGGCTTGGGCTTTTGTCATGTCCCAGCATTTTCTGCCCAAAGTGGGTGTGCTGAATGTGCTAAACCAATACCTGCTGGGCTGTGACTGGTTCAGTGCAGCTGAGTGAAAAACAGGCTTTGTAATTGTGTGGCTAATCAAAACAAAAAATATGGGAAAACCATGAGATAAAATACAAGGAAATGTAAAGAATTTAATTAAAATAATGCCCAAATTCTGGCTGACATGTAAAATATATTCCAGTTTCATTTTAACATTGCTTAATACTTTTGAAACAATTTTTTTTTTTTCATTTTAGAGAAGGGGACACCTGGATCAGTTGTGAAGTGGAGCACAGTGTTACCAAAGAAGTAAAAAAGTTTTGTTTTTCAGCATCAAATGAAAATAATAAAACTATAGAATGGCCTGGTTTGATGGGATCTTAAAGATCATCTTGTTCCAACTCTCCTGATGAAGGCAGAAATACCTTTCATTAGGTCAGGTTGCTCCGAGTTCCCTTCAATCTGGCCTTGAACAATTCTAGGACTGGGAAATCCACAACTTCTCTGGGCAACTTGTGCTGATGCCTTACAACCCTCCTGGTAAAGATTTTTTTCCTAATATATGATTTCCTAATATACTCTCTTTCAGGTTGAATCCATCCCCCTTGTTCTGCCACTGCATGCTCTAGTGAAAAGTCTCTCTCCATCTTTCTTGTAGGTTCTCTTTATGTACTGGAAGACCACAATTAGGGCACCCTTAAACCTTCTCTTTTTCAGGCTGAGAAAATCCAATTGTCTCAGCATTTCCTATTAGGAGAGGTGCTCCATCCCTCTGACCATCTTTGTGGCCTCCTCTGGACTCACTCCAGCAGGTCCCTGCCTCCCTGTGCTGGCACCCAGCTCTGGGTGCAGCCCTGCAGGTGGGCTCTCAGCAGAGCAGGGCAGAGGGGCAGAATCCCCTCCCTGGCCCTGCTGCCCACCCTGCTCTGGGTGCAGCCCAGGACACGTTTGTCTCTCTGGGCTGTCAGTGCCCATGGCTGGGGCATGTCCAGCCTCTCACCCTGCAGCACCCCCAGGTCCTGCTGGGCAGGGCTGCTCTCACCTGCCCATCCCAGCCTGTGTTGGTACCAGGGTTGATACCAGGCGCTGACCCAGGTGCAGCACCTTGTTCTTGGACTTTTTAAACCCCATGAGAATTCCCTGAGTCCTAGAGCTTGTCCAAGTCCCTCTGGATGGCATCCCATCCTTCAGACGTGTCAGCCACAGCACTCAGCTTTGTGTCATCTGCAAATGGTGCAGCATTTCTAAAACAAATTCCCAAATGTTAAAACCCACAAAAATGTTGAGCTTTGATATATTATACCACTTTTTTTCCCCCTAGGAAACTTATCAAGTTTGACCCAATTCTTTCAAAAATAGATATTTAAGTGTTTCACTTGTTGACAAAAAAAGAATCCTTTCCCATCTAAATTAGAATTAAAGCTGTAAACTGCAGCCCCAAAAGTTAAGGCTCTCTCCCTGGGTCTGGAGCAGGCTGGAGAAGGCTGGTGTCTTCTCTTGACAAATTCACCAGTGAGCCTCATAACTCAGGGAAGTACAAAACTGGTGGAGCAGCATGGCTGTAAAACCACAGCAGGGAAGTGAGGAATAAGGCATAGGCTGCTAATTCACACCAATGGGGGAAAAATAGGAGTTTAAAGTTAATTGAAATTAAAGGAATCCCTCTAAGTTTCTATCTGAGGAATGAAAAGGACAGAAGGTGAAGGAGTATTTAAGGCCTTCTATATGAGGGAATTGAACCACCTCTGGTAGAAGAAGGTAAGGCTCACCTTTGGCCCCACTGTTTTTCTTGCTGTTGGGGAGACTTACTCATGCAGGGTCTGCTCCCAAGATGCAGGCATGGTGTGGAGCCCTTGTACCCTGACCTCGGGCAATCCCAGCTGTGTCTGTGCATTGCCTGGGGCTAGGTACTGCAGAGGTCTCC
This sequence comes from Cettia cetti, assembly GCA_013401135.1. Classification (NCBI taxonomy): domain Eukaryota; kingdom Metazoa; phylum Chordata; class Aves; order Passeriformes; family Sylviidae; genus Cettia; species Cettia cetti. The sequence continues at coordinate 64,090 of VZUI01047488.1, forward strand.
TGAAAGTTCCTTGCTGCTTGACAACCGCTGGCAAGAGGGAAGCCCCAAGAATTCTCGTTAGGGTGAACAGCAAGGAACACCCCTCAGGTGCTCCAGAGGGGTTCAGAGGCCTCTGAGGAGGAATGTGCTGCTGAGTGCTGTAAACATAGGCACAGGGAGCTAGAGATGGAAATGCATAGAGGATCCATAGCTGGCAGAGCATGAGGGCAGAGGGAACTGCTGGAAAGGGGAGGGGGAACCTCCATCTGCAGGGGGACCTGCAGAATCTCCATCTGCAGAGAAGCTGTGGGGTAGAACAGCCCTTCCTGTGTCCCCCCATAGCACACAGGTGTCATTTTCCTGCTGGGGTGAGGCCCTCTGGCGATAACCTTCACTCAGCAGCTTCTGCCAGAAGGGGCTTTCTTTGTTCAGGCTGGAGAATGCATGAAATTTGCAGAAGTCCTTCCTAAGGAGCTCAGTTTGTTATTACTCCATTGCTTGGCAACATTTGCCAAGTTATACTCTCATTTAAACCTGCATAAACACTCCACTAGAGTCCCAAAAATAATGTGGGTTTATCCACTACTAATCTGAAAATGTCTGATCCTGTTGTTTTATAATGCTATGACTTCCATTTTATAAGTTCTTGGGGGGAAGAGCAAAAGTATCTGTATTTACTTGGTCTGAGTTTTAAGTCCATCTTGCTGTGGTCCCTTAAATGAAGCATCTTTCAGAAGTGCTGATCTCTCAGATCCATATATTCCATTCTGTCTGTGAATTGTGACCTAGTGTCCTGAGCCACGCAAGGCCCATCAAGCAGCAGTCTGTAACAGCATTTCACCTCCACGAGTCTGGCAGCTCTTACCATGTTGTATGCCACATTACTCCCAACCTTCCAAAAGACTCAGCAGCCAGTCAGCCCACCTGTTTGTCAGTGGGTAATTCACTGTCTTGTCATGACATCCATGTTTTCTTCAGGTGAGGCATTACAGATCATCATTTCCTTTTTCTGGCACAAGGAATCCTTGCCAAAATCCCATGAGTATGTTTTCAGTGAAAATGTCTGGAAACCCACATTTTTCTAGCTCTTATGAATGGCTCTTTAACAAAACAAGGTGATTTTTTCCTCCTGTGTGTAGCAGTTTTACATTTAACGTGGTCTTACCTAGTCACAACAGTAAAGAATAGCAGGATGGAGACTTGTCACATACATCCCTTTTAACATTAAGAATTAAAATCCCTTGGACCCTAAACCATAAAACTTCTGCCTGTGCAAGTAGACTACTAGGAGATTCACCTTGCAAATATGGAGATGAGGACAGCAGATGTCAAGTACACATGAGAACTTGTTCTTCTTCCTAAAGCTCCATTTTCCCAGCTCTGCAATCTAAAAAGAAATGAAGGAAAGAATAATCTTTTATTGCAAGTGAAAAAAGAGATGTCTGGAAGGATTAAAGGATGCCCTGCCTCCTGAGTTGTGGTTATGCCACCAAGCACACATTCATGATGGAAGGAGTTGCTGTTGCAATCTTTGTAGAAAATATTCTACAGCTGTACCAGAGAGCCTTAAAGTACCAAACACTGATCACACAATACAAGTAAAAAATGCAGCAGAGAAATTAAAGTTCTCTACTGAACAGAATTAGTTTATAACAAGAGAGGGAGTTGAAATTTAGCCATGGTTGAATGTTTCCCATTTCCTCTTAGCACTTGTAACTCCTCTTCTCAGTTGTGCTTTTGTGGAGAGAGGTATTGGAATTCTCCAAGGTTTTGGAATTATCCTTGCTTTATCTTGAGAGCATTTGTCTGGTCCCTTCATGACACAACCTCTAACTGTTCTGGATGCACTGAGATGAAATGGGCTGCTAATTTCCTGGCTGAAGTTAGAAGAGATACTATCTTCTCAGTTCCCTGAGTAAAAATTGCTCTCTAATATAAACCTCCTGGAATTCTGCTTTTCTGTCCTCAAAAGGATTGGGATGTGAAGATCCATATGGGCGTGCATGATCTCTGTAAGGGCTGAAAAACAGAATACTAGAGTTGCTTGATACTACATAAAATTTTAATAAGAGATTGAGTTGCATAAAGCTTTTCACTGCCTTCCCCTTTTATTCTTAATATGAGTTCCAGACGTATCTGTGAAATCTAGCTTGTCAGTGTATGTAAGTACAATCTGATTCGTGTTGACATTTCGTAAAAAGATCGGGGAGGTGTTTTTCAGGCAGCTGCAAGGGAAATTCTCAGGGAGTGGGAAGAAACACTGTATTATGCCCCCTCTAAAATGATCTTTAAAGGTTACATCATTTGTGCAGCAGGTCCAAAACATCAAATCCAAGCGCAAGTAAGAAGCAGAGCCAAGAGAGGGTTAAGGAAATCAGTGATGCCTGATGTTAACATCTTTCCTCTTTTTTCAGCTTTGTAAAAGATAAACGTTTCAGATTTCAATCTGTATTTCCCAGCAGTGCTTTGGAAACACTGCAGTAGGCCCGCAAAAATCGCTAATGCTGGGCCAAGCTGAGATAATGCGTCTCAGCAGGAATGACATAATGTCCTAAAAGAAGACTATGATGTAATGCATATCTCACAAATCAGAGCCAATTTCCTTTAGAAAGCCTTGAAGTCTAGAACTAATACTGCGGTATGCAAAACTTTGGGGGTTTAGATTTTTTTTCCTTTTTATTTTTTAAGAATGATTTTGTTAGGCTTACAGCACTCACGCAGTCTGTCTCAATTACTAGGGAAGCTTCTCTCTTGTTCTACCCTTTCTTGCTATTCTGGTGCTTACTGAAAGCCATTAAGCATTTCACCTTGGTTGAGGTGCCTGGGATACATTAATATGAACACGGTAATTTATAGCATTAACATGGCTGTTTATGCAAGTGAGGCATAAAGCGTATATAGCATATTACAGTAAATCCCGCTTAATGAAGGTGTTATGCAGGGATTTATTAGACTCAGTAATGTCTCACATAAAAGTTAAGCAGTATTTCTGCAAAGCTCAGCTTTGGTTTCAGCCAGTGCAACTCCTCAGTCCTTGGTGGCGTTGCTCCTCTGGGTGAGCCATTTTTGGACCATGAGGTTTATAAACAGTCACGGTTGGTTTTCCTGTCTTTTATTAACAAACATGATCCTGTGGTGCCTGAGCCAGTGAGATCAGAGTGCTGGGAGCTGCTGCAGGGCTTATTTCCAAGCAGGGCATCCCTGAGCAAGCCTACTGGGGTCACAGACCTGCCTGGAGCCAGCCCCTCACAGAGTGGTCGGATGTCCTGGAGGGTCTCACTGTCCCGTTTGGCCCACCCCCTGTTTGTAGCAAGGAGACCATTATTGTTCCCAGGCATGCAGCTGCCTTTGGGGCCATGGCACTGCACCCTTTGTGCACCCTTTTGTGCATGAGGGGAAGAGCTGCTCCCACTGGCTGGCTCTGTTCTTAGGCAGAACAGAGCTAGGAGTCTGAGTCTGCAGCTAGGAGAAAGACCCCGTAGTTCCTGGCACTGGAGGGAATGACAGCAGCTCATGTGGGATAGGGTGTGGCCTTGGCTACCTGTGTGGCCACATCCCCCTGCAGTTGTAATGTGGCAATGTACACCCATTTACTTGGCCTTCATCTTAATATTGTCATGCCATTGGAGCTGGACCTCCATGCCTGCAAAATATCTCCATTTCTCCAGAACTAGCCCTGATCAGGGCTGTGCATCCAGTTCCTGGGATGGGACCAGAGAGCAGGGACTGTTCAGAATCCTATCCCAGTCAGAGTAGGAGTCACTGGCCCAGAACCTGTCTCCCATGAAAAGAGAACTATATTGCAGCCCCTTGCATCTACTCATAGAGATATTTCCAAGGATGTTATCCTGAGTGTCACAGTCACTTCAAGAGTGTTTGCACTGGCAACCAAAATCTTTAAAAAATGACCCTTGAGATAGCTCATGCACATCAGCCCTCCACCACAGCAGGCAGCTGTCAGCATGGTTTTGACTACCATGGTCTCTGTGGCAGAGAGCTGCTCTGTGCTTATCAAACCATCTCATCTCAACCAACTGAGGTATTAATATGTAGCCTCTGCTGCCTCTTGTAAATTTGAGATTTACATTTTAGCTTCTCTGTGTTAAGAAACATCAGGAGTGTCAGATTCTGAAGGCTTTTGTTTACTTGCCTACGGGATGTGAGGTTGCTAACTGAGATTCAGCAGGCAAATAAACTTCTGACCTTGTTCTAAAAATTAATAAACAACCATCAGCACCTCAAAGGGAGGGGAAAGCTGGCATCTTCTCCTGTTAGTTCAAGTCTGGACCTGCTTTTCATTCAGAACAGCCTGACTGCAGATGGAGACTGCTGTATTTTGTGTTACTGAGTGTCTTCTAAAGGAGACTGACCCATGACACATGGCATCATTAAACTAAGAATGATGCTGGACATGTACTGCAATCACACAAGTGAAAGGTGAGTTGCTGTGTCAGATTGTTTTGAAAACTCATTAGCATTAATAAATACCAAGCTGTGTTACATGCACCATTTCATTAAAGGAATGTAGCCAGAAGGAGAGCTTAATTATCTAGCTCTAGCAAAAACCTCTAGAGGCAGATGGGAAATGTATAATTATAGTGCTAATATGGCCTGCTGGTGGACTGGTGAGATGGGGACCCAGCTCTCTAAACCTGACCTCACCTCTGCTCTATGGGGCTGTCAGGGCAAGTAATTTAACCTTCTTTCTGACATGGGAGCTCTCATACTTCCAGAAGCAAGTAATCAAAATGCCTTGCAGACTTATTTTTTTTGTGTAAGAACTGGAGCATTTTTAACCCATTTTGGTATTTCCAGTTTGCATCTATGTGTACTTGAATACCTAACTGCCTTTTTTCAGCTAACTTGAACTCAGTAAGCAAGATTACACTGGCTAAGGAGGCACTGCAAGATCTGAGATGGCAGCCAGTACCCAGCCACATCATGAAAACTGAATACAAAGTGGATCATCTCACCTGATGGAGAAGAGCCTTGGGTTCATGAAAGATCCTTGGGAACTTCCAGTGGCATTGGTAAGGTACAGTGGGGAGGGTTGTCCCCTGGTGTGACCTTTGATGGAGGATAATCTGTGTTGGGCTAGCAGATGATGGAAAAAAATATATCCTTGGTGCAGTACAGCACTAGTGCACTTAACTGCCCAGCCCTGGGTAAGTTAACTCAGGAAAGGCAGGGCAGCAGTATTCCTGGTGCCCCTGGTTCCAGGGCTTGCTTTGAGCTGCCCACAGAGTTTCTGTGCCAGTAGTGCAGACATGTGCTTTGTGGCCTTGCTTTTCTGGCACGACTGTCTGGGAGAGAACTGGGGGCTCTGTCTGGCCATCCTGCTTTTCTGTCTGAACACTTAATATGACTTTAAAACTTCTCATTTTGGCCTGTCAAAGGCTGCCAATTATTGAATAGCTTATCTTCATTTTGAGGGGTAGTAAGACCTGTAAGCATGTAATCCTGTTTTAAAGGTACAGCGAGATCTACTTAGGAAAAAGAAGTGGTCTGAGCAAGGAGCTGAGTTAAAAAACATTCAAGTGAGATATTTCCAATTTTGAAGGGCAGAGAGAGCACTCCTCAGTTCCCCGCTTCTGACCCTACCTCACAGTATGAAAACAATAGTTCTTATTGACATTGAAGACAATCAATTTAGAAAGAATTACAAAGATATTGCTTTGCACTCTCAATAGAAAGGCTGTAGCTTCACTAATGCATGCATTTAATGTTAAGCATGTGTGGATGGATTTTTTGAAAAGTGTTGGCTAATTTAATCATCACTGGCTACTACATGTTGTGCTAAAATAATCCAGTGCTGGATTTAATTCTGTACTGTTGCAACTGATTACCTCTGGGTTACCTGTGTACCTGTGGGGGAGAACTGCACCACTGCCTATGTACATCCAAATTGTTTTCTTCTTCTCTTTGCTTATTTATAATATCTCCAGAGATGTAAGGCTAAAATAAAGCAAATGGAGTAGGACTGGAATGAGAACATTCCAAAGCTATGTCAGATCCAAAAGGAAATCTCTGTGCCAAAATCTTCCTTGTTTGTATACCTAGTATGGCATTGAACTTAGTAGCAAATCAGCATCTAAATGTCTTGACAGGTCTCATCCTCTTGGCTGAGATAGCAGTTGTGAAATGCATGAACTCTACACAACTAAGAGAGGAAGGGAAGTGATTCCTGTCACCTTTGCTCCAAAAGAACTCAGAACACCTTTTACTAAAATTTTGAAGGTACCTTTAAGGGATGCTTCCCGTTGCTTCCAGTGTAATGATTATGCAGCTGAAATCTCTACTAACTAAAGACAGTTACTTGTGCCCAAACATCCAGTTGGCTTTGCTGCACCATGTGGCTTGAACAGATTTTGTCTCCCCTGCTAGGAACATGAAGGTTCAAGTTTGGGCCATCCCACACTGTGTTTTGGTTTCCTTCCTCGGGACCTCTTGAATCTTGAGGTGTTCTTCAGAGCAAGGGCAGCTGTGAAATAACAGGTGGCAAAGGTCTCTTCTTAGAAAGGTGAAGGAGATCTGGGGTGCAAGAGCAGGCTGTTCTCTGCCTCTCCACACACAGCATGATGTGGACTGTGCAAGGGAGTGATCTTGGTGTCTTCCTTTGTCAGGAGATCCTTCCTACCTTTGAACTTCAGGGAGCCTGTCTGGCTCCTGTGCACTGCCTGAACATGACTTGCTGGAACAGTAGTGCAACCCACCCACCTTTCCTTTCCAGAGAGCAAAGCCCCTCAGAGGCCCACGGAGAGGCTTGGGAGTTCTGTGCCCTTGCGTGCAGAGGCTCTGTAAATTCAGCAGGCCACAATGTGTCTCTCTGCTGCTATCACTGTCCCTGTGGCTTGCAGTTTCCTGCTGCTGAGGCAAGAGTGACTCACACATGAACACTCTGTGCACCCAGAGCCCCTGCAAAGGGCTGCCTGCTATGCCTATGCACTCTTGCAGGCCACTGAAATGGTGGCTTCTGGCTGCTGGTGGAGCTACCTGAAAACAGTGGAAACATCCTGGGAATACCTGGGCATAGCTGAGCATGGGCCTGGCCTCTCAATCTTCTGCTGTTTTGCAGTGTGTCTAACCTACCCCCAGCTCTGTAGAAGAAAATAAATCACAGCTGCAGCTACAGATGATGCCGACGGCAGCAGCACCAGCACTGAGCACAGCACAGCCTCCTGAGACACCCTGTGCTGGGCAGGGAGGATCCAGTGACAGAAGCAGATCAAGATGCCTTTGGGTGCCTCTTTAATTTCACAAAGAAAAACCTGTTCCCAGTCCTGCAGCAATCATCTTACAAGCAATGCTGTCATTTCACATTTCTGAGTGCTTGGAGGAGTTGAATGTACCCAAGCTGCAGTATGCTGCAGCACAGGCAGCTGCAGGTGAAGCAGAAGATGTGTCAACCCTAGTGTACAACAGCAAGGAGAAACACATTTCTGAGTCCCTGGCACAGACTGGAGCCTCTGAGGATATGATGACTCTCAGCAGCATGTCAATAATCAAGTAAATACTCTGGATGTCTTCAGCTGAGGGAAAGCTGTGTGTCTCAGTGTTGCTGTGTGCTGGAGAGGTATCTGGCTGCAAGGTGTGGGTGGCTGCAGCAGCCAGTCCTTGGGTGGTGCCACCAGGACAGGATTACCCAGACCTCCCCATCCAAAAGCACTGCTTGGTGACCAGGTGCCCTGACACCCCATGGAAATATGCACTGCCTGCTCATTCCCCATCAGGCATGGTACCACCAGTCCTGTGAAACTCACAAGAGTTATAAAGGCTGAAGTGAGTAATTCATAACCTCAGACAAAACTGGTGGCACCACCTTTAAAAGGTCTGCACAATATTTTCTATCATAAGGGTCTGTTACATGTTGTTTCTCTTTTTGTCAAGTACATTAACCTAAAGCTGATGTTTTCTTTAAATTTAATCCAGCTGTTTCTAAAAGCAAATAGCAAGTACTTTTTAAAAATCAATACACAACTGGATATGCACACATATATGTGGAAAATCTGCAGGGAATCAGCACAGAGAATTTCACCTTGTCTGTGCAAAGCTGCACAAGCTGCAAGCCCTGTTTACCCTGTCTCAGTGGGGATCTGCTGGAGCTAAAACTGCACCTTAGCTTTCCCACAGTAAAAGCTGCAGTGAACCCACCAGCCCATGGCACATCAGGAAAGGTGGGGAGCGTGGCCCAACATACCCCACCCCCATGGTCTCTCCCTCCCCACCATTCCTCTGATCCAGCTGATGCTGCTCCTGCCCTTGTTTTCCCTCATCCTTACTAAGAGAACTTGGTGTACCATTACTGGCCATGCATCCCTCCCCCAGACCCAGGCACAGAGTGAATTTCTACCAGTCCAGCTGGAGATGGGGCAGTGGAATTGACTGAAAGCACAGGAGGATATTTTGAAAGCAAGCTAAAATCAGGGGCAAAAGCACAGCTGAGGTTTTGCTGCCAGGTATCTTCCCGTGGGACACCAGGGCTTGTGGGTTCTGCAGCCTGCAGACCAGTTTCTTTTCAGAAAAACAACACATGCTGAGCAGTGTGGAAGCAGAAGAGCACTAGAGGGATTGTGAGACCATGACTAAAAGAGGTGAGGATGGAGAGAAAAAAGTGGTCTTCTCTACTTCTGAAAATTATTTGAAAAAGGATATTTGCTTAGGTCCATTGTAGGGATTCAAGCATTTGGGTTTATAGGAACAGGTTTTCTTTAAAAAGAATGGCTGAAAGTGATGTCTGCTGTAAGAGATGTTTGCTGCCCCTAGAGTTTCTGTGCTAAGAAACTGTCAGACATCACACAGGAGGGGGGCATGCAGGAGCAGTTGGCCAGAAATTTATTATTGAAGATGGTCTCCAAACACAAATCTTTTCTCTGTCATGCTTCTGCTTCATTTATGTTTCACCTGAAGCCTGTAGAGTATTTTGTCTGTGTGCCACATCTGCATGACCAAAAGACAGCTACAGTTACCTCTGTGGTCTAGAAATGGGGGATAAACCAGTACGTTTCCACCATCTGGGAATTAGGGCCACCAGTGCAGTATGCTAGGAACCTTGTAGCCAAGTCTTTGCCCAGCACCTAGAAAAAGGAAGTTATTCTAAGTCTGGACTCCTAGTCAGGCTGAAGTAGTACTACCATAAAAAACAGTAAAGCAACCTAATGATAATAAACCCATGGCTCTGAATTTGCCAGCACTCAGTGTGGGTTCATAGGACAGGATCCCATGCTTGCTGGGATTTAGTTGAAACATCAGGTGTTTCAAGCACCAGATGCTTCAAGCAAAGAGTTTTGAGGGGAAGAAACTGAGCATACATATATCATAATCTTTACTTAGGGCAAAGGTCTGGACCCTCCACAGTGAGTGTTGTATGAGCAGAAGTACTTGTAATTATTCCCACAACCCAATTAATATAGAAATTGGGAGGGCACAGTCTTTTTGAGACCAGCTATTTCACCTTTAGTGATCCTGGCTGGGGCTTGCAGCTCACTCTGTTGAGTTTATGCAGCTCTGGATGCTCATAAAAAGCTTGCTGGCCTGAGGAAGGAACAAACATGTCAGGTTCACCTGACCTGGGAACCGTGAGATGTGAGGCAATATTGTTCAGTGGTAGTGGCTGATGTCTTGTTTTTTGACCCTGCTCCCTGCAGTCTTAGCTTTTCCTAGATTTAGTTTGCCTCTGGAAACCTCACTGGACTTGCCTTGTTCTGCAGGCAATCTTCAGTCCTTCATTTGTTTCATCATTTCCTGCAACCTTCCACCTATTTTGCCATGTTCTCTGCAGCATGGGCTGTCCCTCATGTGCTGTTCCAGCACCTACCACAAAGAGGTACAGACCTTGTGGGCTTTTGTACTCCAAAAATATAGTTTGTACCTTCTGCTTGTTTCTTCAAGTTAAAATGCCTTATACTGACTTCAGTGGAAATATGCTGCCTAAGGAACAAGGCCTTAAGGAAAGGTCTGACTGGACTGCATCAAAGCTTAGTGAAAACAATATTTTGTTTTAGTGAGCAGTGGGTGCTCAGCAGGCAATGATAAATTGGTGCTTTTTGCACTTTGGTCTTCCCAAAAGGTATTCTTTGTTGACTGTATTTACCAGCCTAATCTTAAAAGTAGCATTTATATTAGCTTTCAGGCTACTTCTTGCTGTGGAAATAGCAAGCAGGTTGGTGTGCTTCTCTTCCAACACTCTCCCAGCACGAAGCCAAAGGGTGACCCATGATGGGGGCAGACTAGAGACATTTAATGGAGAGCCTAAAGTGGGACAGGAAGTTCTGGTGCTGCAGCAGGCTGTGCTGGCCCAGGACACTTAGTGCCACAATGTTTGTGCTCCTCTATGTGGCAGGGGATGTTAGGCAGCTGAGCACCCCACTAGGCAAGTTGCTGAGAAAATCTATCCACACACACGGACTGCTATTGAATTGTGACATCTTTCCTTTACTAAACGCTTGCCTGGGGCAATAGCTGGACTACTTACAGAGAAGCAAAATGTTATATTAGCACTTCCACACAGTTCAGTCAGGATGCTATGGTGTGGCAGAATGAATGGCAGGTGCCACAGCACCTTTACTTTCTCTTTGGGCTAAGGTGCATGAAAAGAACTGTGCTCTAGTGCTTCCTCACCACTGAGTTTGTAATTCCTTGGCTGGACTTCCCTTTGGTCCTTTGGAGACAGTGCACTTTCTCATCTAGGTAAATGTTAGTCTGTTTTTCATTTAAATACAAATTTGGGCTGTCACAATGTCATGTGTAATATTGCCACTCTCTGTGAGGATTAGAGTGATTAGGAGTCTCAAAATACACTTTAATCAGTCAGTTCAGTACTGCTGAGATTTGCAGTCTACCCTCTCCCATGCAGCAGCCAGTCTTTTGAGACGCTAACAAAATTGAAATGAGTTCCTTCATCTTAGACAAGGATAATTAATCTTCAAACACTGTTTATCTTAGCCCAAAAATCCCCAGAATTCAGAACTAAATTAATTTAAAGTCTAAATCTGATTTAACTAGTAATTGGTTAATCAACAGGCTCGATGTGTAATTATATTCTTTGTTCACACTCCTTACAGGCTTGAAAAGACCATCTAATTCCTATGTTGCTTTCATTCCTATAATTAGCCCATGTGACATATAATGCTGTATGTTAGTGAACATTTTTTTTCCTGGAATAATTGCCCCAAGATTGTTCCCTACAGATGAATTTGGTGGGGTTTTTGTGTGTTTTTTTTGGTTTGGGGTTTTTTTTTTTTTTTTTTTTTTAGTAACTTGAAAAAGCTTTCATATGATTTCTTTGGTGTTTTGGATTTCTGTGACTCATTTAGATATGGTTCAAAGAGTTTTATGGTTTGAATCTTTGCTATCTGCCTGTAGATGAAGAAATCTGCACTTTGTTTTAATTTCTCTTTCTTACATATGATACAGCTTGAACATTTAAGAGATTCTTGCTCCCTATGAATATTGATAGGATTTGGAAAATTCATGATATGGTCATTCTAACTGTCTTTCAGAAGAGACCAGCCACAAAATCTATTAGCTGGTGTTATTCTTGTGGACAGGAATTATCATTGCTATTAGGAACTGGAGGTCTGAGAGTAAATCAGAGAAGGAAACTGTGGTATTTTTAATGCAGAGTTGTGGGTCTCCTTTACCTAGTGGATTCTGTTATAACCCCATTGTGGTCAGTGGTCTGGTCAATGGTTTTCATGTTTCAGTTCACAGGAATTCCCACCTGCTTTATGAGGGCTTATATACTAGCATGTATTAATATCCTCTCTTCAATAATCTTCTTGCCAAAACCTATTAAAGCCCAGCATTTAACTCTATTTAAATTATTTAATCTACTTAAACTCTGTTTAACTCTCTGCATACCTAAATGTATTCCATCTTTCATTCTTGTTAATACCACATAGATTACAGCTCCAAGAAACAAGTCAAACCCTTCTCCTTCTGACGAATGATAGGCAAGAGAGGCAAAATGCCAAAATCTTAGTGATATGATTTCTTAGAGGACAGGGGAATATCAGCTTTAGAAGTGTTTGGGCCCAAACTTCTGGATACATGAGAATTCACCCTGGCATTTTGCACTGCCCTTAAAAGTGGAGAATTTGGGCCATCTGCAAAGCATTTAGAGCCTGTGGGTCCTTTCTTTTAGCTAGACAGGAACTTCAGCACCAGAGGAGAAAAAGGCGCAGAGTTCCAAGGAGCCTTTTCTCTTGTTAGTAACCAGACAGCTCTAACACACACATCTGTCCTCAGAAGCGTGGGGCATGTGAGGTGACTGGGGCTCTGAGAGAGAGGTGGAGGGCAGTGAGTAGCCTGGAGCAGCAATCCCCACTGTGGGTTAAGAGATGCCATCAAAGCAACCAGCGGTTCTGGTATCATGATGTGATGTGAAGCTGAGCTGGTGAACCAGCAAGAGGTTCTTTGATGAAATTTCAGATTCTCTTCAACATCACACTGAGAAATGAGCAGTGAGCTGCAGCCTTGGGGTTGTTACTCTGGTGTACCCCACTGCCCAAACCCATCTCTGGTGGATCAGGGACTGTGTTATCTTCCTCTAGGAGAAGGACAAGATCAGGCATATCAAAGGCACTGCCAGAAAGACTTCTTCCCTTCAGGAAGTAATATTTTTTAAGATGTTTGCCCATTATAAGTTTTCCTTGAGATAGAATTTCAAAGATAATGTTGAAGCATAGAATAAATCAATAAAACTGTTACAGCAACCATGCAGCCCAAGAGGCTTCCCTCCCTGTCTACCAGCCCCAGTGAATCCTTTTCTGACCATCTCCTAGTGTCTCATTATTTTTGCTAAACAGACAGTTCTTGTTGCACTCACTGCTCTGTGTCTCCTTGCTCCTGAACTCTGGTGTTTGTTAGAATCTAGATTTCTTTCACTTACTCATCTTTGCTGAAAACCATAACCCATCAGAGAATTTCTCACCTCCTTGCATAAGGAGGTGGAACTTCTGCCCTGGGGCTGAGATTGATCCAAGTCCCTGGAAAAAGCTTTCCTGGGCTTGCAATGAGCCACCCTTTAATCTTTCTCCCAGGCAGTGTCACAAGTAGGAGCTCAGAGTTTTAAGTGGAGAAGCAAGTCTTTCCTTGAGGTCTCCTTTGCAGCCAAAGGGTAGAAACAAAGAATACCCAGTAATACCTAGGAGCCCTGAGTTAGCCCTGGCCAGACATGTGGCTGAGCCTCTGAGGCTTCCTCTCTGAGCTGTCTTCACTCTGCAGAGGTGAGGCTACAGCAGGGCTGAGGGCAATGGTAATGAAAAACAGGGAAAGCCAGTTTTCAAGCTCAGCTCATAAAGACTGCAGAAACAAGTCTTTGCTTTTCTGAGCTCAGAACAGAATTTTCTGCTTGTTTATGGCACTGAAAAAATGTAATATGGAGAAATAAATGCAAATGCTTTCTTTGGAAGTCCTTTGCTCCACTATGGTCCCTTTCAGCTTTGGGAGCCCCAGCCTTGGGGCTGGCCCTAGGCAAAGATCTCAGGACATATTTGTCCTTGCCCTGGACTGTGAAGCAATATCCCAGCTAGGGTCTCTGCATGAAAAATCGTGTATCAACTTCTTCTTGTTCCATTTCAACACACGTAGCACTGTCTTTGAAATTACAGAGCTGTATCTTTGTATTTCCTTTTATTCAGTTGCCAGCTTCTGAGCCTCTATGAGTCACATTCTCAAGATTTTTTTATCTATGGAGATAGAAACCATTCTTGAAATGTTCCTGAAAAGACTAAACAAAGCAAAACACAGATGGCAATTGCAATTCTCCTGTAATTTCCTGCACTGGGGAGAGAGACTCTAAGAACATAAAGCATAGGAAAATGTGTTAAGATTGTGGAATCTGAAGATGGCAAAGAAATTATGTTTTGCTTGGGTTTTGTAAAGACAGAGTAGTCCCATTCATGCCATTAGGAACTCAGGAGGAAGAAGCATTTTGAAATTTCTATGTTGTTTCTGCAAGAAAACACTTGAAAAAAACTTGGTTTGAAACTTTCATAATTTCATTTTTTTCAGAGGATGTTACTAGAACATTTCTAAGGGTGAAAATCTTTTATTCTGGCACTGAAACAAGTTGCTAAGAAAGCCAGTACGGTCTTCATATTTATACTGCACAGAAATCTGTCAAAATATTTCACTTAATCTTTGTGTAGAGGAAAAGGTGGCTCTTTTCCCTTTTCATTTTGAAAGAAGATGATTGCTTGACTCAAGAATCCTTCCAGCTTGAAAAATTGTGTCCAGAGTTCCTCTAATTTTGGCCTTCCAGGAGATTGCAATTCCATTATCCAATTTTTACTATGTGCCTTCACACATAGCCAAAGAGCAGCTGAGGAAGACTTCCTAATTTTTACTTACAGTATATCTTCCAGGCATTGCAGAGCTGCAAGCTTCACTTGATTGTGATGCAAAAGGTAGCAAAAATGAGAAAAGAGTTAACACAACCTCCCATTACAGGAGGTTACACTTACAGGACAAGAGTGTCCAAATATCCTTGGTCTATGTCGGAGTCTATACGTATAGAAAGGTACACTTTGGAGACTTAATTCCATTCCCATGCATCTAACAGAGCAAGGAGAGCTGAAAGAGGACAGATGGATGTAAAATGAAGCCTCTCAGTGAGGGATAGGGTGAGGGAAACTCTTGATATTCCGTTAGTGCTCTAGCAGATACCAGGATCCTTTACTCTGCTGTGCCCTAAGCCACTCAAGAATAAAATACTTCTGTAATGCCCAAGGAAGCTTGAGCTACCCAGAGTTTCTCAAAGTCTCAGTTCATCCTTACCAACATGGGGATACTAAAATTTAAGTTCCTGGGAAAGGCTGTCTTTCCAGGGCTCCCTGCATTGGCCAAGAAGGTGCTCTGAGAACAACCTTCCCTTTGTTTCTCACTCTTCCTCTGTCCCATCTAGTCACAGCTGGGAAGCTAAAAGCTCTCACCATAGGCAGTACCACAGCAGCTTTAGACACGTTTGTGAGTGATGCTTTCTGTCACCTCTTAGCTCCTGCTACTCAGAAATCAACTCTCTCTCCCCAAAACAGTTGCAGCACCTCCTGATGAGCCAGCTCTTGGGTTCAGTTTGAAATCCTGTTCCTTGCTTAGCTCTTCTCCCCACTGCATGGTAACTCTTTGAGAACTTGGGCCCTCTCGATATGACTCGTACAGGCACCTCCAAGGCTCCTGCCTTGGGATCCTTCTCCTTTACACGCCTGGTCTTGAGGCGCTGTCCTGGTTTAGGGCAAATTTGGGAGGAAACTTCCAAAGGGGTCCCTCTAAAAAGCAGATTCATGTGGGTTCATACCAGGCAAGGCTGTGGTGTTACCTTGGGACTGACAGCAACTGCAGAGAAGATGTTTCTGCAGAACAGCACCTCTGCAAAGTAATGGTGTCCTTACAGTAGGCAAAAAACCTGCCAGACAATTTGGATACAAAATAATAAATTTAATCCCGAGAAAGAATCACCCTTGATTTCTATTTTTTACAGCCACAGTGTCTATGAGACCATATACTGTGAGCATCCTTACATTTACGGTGTGGCTGAAATACCTTAGCCTTCAGGCTTTTTTTGGCCTCTGCAAAACTATTGTCCTCAGAATTGCAGAGACGTTTCAGCTTAATTATACAAAGATACTCTGCAAGAGTGTGTTTTTTTCCATTGCAGGTTCAGCCTCATCAGAGGTCTAAATCTGCAGATAGAGGTAAGTACATTGCAATGGCGATGACTGATAGCTGAAGATTTTTTGTGTTCACAGTGTTCCCTAATGTAGGCCATTTTTCATCATCTAGAGTTGCCTGATAATGATGTCATTTCCATTGCTTAAATGTTGAAGGAGCAGCCACATATCATGGAGTTAAAATGACTGTTTTTGGGGCAGCTAAATTGTGTTGTTATCAGTTTAAGGCAGTGTTTGCTTTGCTTCCGGGGACAAAATGACAGTTGGACTTTCCTAAAACCCATCAAAAAGGGATGAGAGTGCCAAGAATACAAATCTGCACTGTAGTCAAGCTGGGGGGAAAAGAGGGGAGAGAAGAAAAAGGAGAGCTATTTTTGTGTGAAGATGTGATGACCATCAGATAAAAATGACAAAGTTGTACTTGTCAGAAAATAAGTCACATTGCTGATCACTGGATAGCTTTGATGTAATATTCCACAATCATTTAACTGAGATTTCATGGCAAGATTAATGGTAAAGATTTTAAAACATGCATGAAGAAGAGCTTACTTCTAATATCCAGCTGTCAGACAGTCCTTATCTGGGGCTTATGTTGACTGATTATGATTAGAAATGATCTAGAAGATGTCCTTTAAATAAAAAAGAAAATTATGCAGATTTAGAAGTGAACCATCAAGCTTTTGGGTCTTTTCCTAAACATTTCAAGATCTCAGCTGATTGTATATACATATGTATGATATATGCATATGTATCTTGGTAGACTTAGTCCCACTAACCTGAAAAATCAGCCAGAAAACTCAACAAATTTCTCTGTCTTCTGTATCACAAAATGATGTGAATTAGGTTTAATGCATAATTTCCAACATACAGGACTCACACTGGAACGAGTTGTTTATGGGATACTATGTGACTGTAAGCAGTGCACGTATTTTGAGTGAACGCAGACCAATTTGCCTGGAAAAAGAAGTGCAAGTTTCTAGTGTATGACATTGAATGAATTGTAATACATACTTTGGAATGGATAGTGAGCATAAATCTCCCTTTGGATACTTGATGAAATATTTGCAGCATATTTTAAAGCAGTTTAGTGATGCCAATCTTCTGTAGTGCTCACTGCCTACCTTGTGTTTTCACAGGGGGCTTCAACAATGAAGGCAAGTATGGGTTGTGCTGGCCAGCCACAGTGCCTGCCAGACTGCAGCCAGCTGGAGACACTGTTTTACCCCAAAGCCTCTCTTCTGCAGCTGAACACTGAAGAAATGTACTGAAGAAAGGACTTTGCAGTTTTGCCCTCCATTAATTCCCTCCAAAATTGAAGGAGGTTCACAGCTTGGTTGTGTTTTGACTTGATCAGCCACTGAAAATGGACTCAGATTATGGAAAGCATTTGGGAGATCCTAAATTTTCTAAGACCACCTGCCCCTGAGCAAAGTGATGAGGTCAGGTAGAAGGTGTTATTCACTTCCATATTGTATTGCCTTGCACAGCACAGCCACTGGCTGAGGTGGTTGATGCGTGGAGGTCACAGCATGCCTGCAAATTGATGGGAACAACTGGCATAGGTGCTGCCCTTAATCTGCCCTAACCAGCACTGCATTCTTTTGTACACTGCCCTCTCCTTTTTTGATTAAAGGCGAGTTTTCTACGCTTTTTCAGTTCAGTAGGAGTTTGTGGAGCTTACTTGGACGTGGGTGAAGTCCTGCACAACCACGTTAATCCCCTAATTGATAGTCATAGCCAGGTGAGAAAGATGAAACAGAAGAAACAGGGCTGCTCTGTGAGAAGCTGGCTTGGTGCTCCAAGAAGGAAAAACAAGGTTGACTTCTTCCCTGTGGAGTGAAGCTTCAGATGCCTCTAAGCCCCTGGTTGAGGTGAGCTGGGTTAGATGGCAGAGGCAGTTCTGAAGGGCAGCCATGCATCATCTGTCACATCTGTGTTTGAAAAACTGTTCAGACAACCATTGCAAAAAAGAAAAAAAAAGCTCTAAATCAATCATCAGGAAGATGTTCCTCTCTCTCTCTCTCTAAAACAGAGGGGAAAATCAAAGAGGAATGTGAAGCATTCAAAATGCAAAATTAATTTGCATTTAATTGCAAAGGAAAATCAATGCGGCAATGTCCAATGAGGTGGCCAACAGTTTATTTCCCTTTTCACATTTATTTTTATTTATTTGGGCTCAAAAAAAGGGCTGATAAACAATGCAGGGTGACCATGCTTCTTCTTGAGCTTGTTTCACACATCTGTGCTGCAACCTGCCTATGATGAACTCTGTGGCATGAGGAGATGTTGCACAAGATGTTCATCTTAAAGAACTAGGATTTCTTTTCATGTGAAATTCTGCTCCCTGCTCCTCATTTTTTTTTCAGGGTGCAGTTACAGAAAGGGAAGAGAAAATGGAGAAGTAGCAGAAATACTTCCCCATTCTGTCACTAAGAAGAAAAGGCAGGAGTAATGAAAGCAGATTTCCCCCCTGACCTTTGAAACTACTGTTTCTGTCTTCAGGCACAATGGGTTTGGGGGTACCAGTTTTCTTTCCTGTTCAGAATAAATCCTGAAATTCTTAAAAGGTTGCATTTATTAAAAAAGGATTTGTCAGGCCAACAAAATTTTTAGGGAAATGTTTACAAATAGACAAAAATATTTTTATTTTCTCTTCTTTCTCCTGGAGGATCTTGTACAGATTATTTTTTTTAATCTTATTTGACATAAATATATGGAAGGTATAAAAGAGGGCTAATAAGACTTTAGGGTTTGTAGCTGAATGAGAAACATATAAGTGGGAGATATGTCAAGAGCTTGATTTTCAAATGGTAATTCAAAGGAAATGGAAGTGGGGCCCTGACGCCTCCTTGTGATCCTGGAAGTAGAGGCTGTGCTGCAGATTAAGTTACTTGTATGTAGGACACATACAAGTAAATATGGTGCAATCCAGATCCAAATGGCTGAGCTCCATAAATTCTAACATTCTAAGGCTGTTCATGCCACTCACTCTCAAGAGTTTTATAAATCATATTGTAGGTCCTTTGTGCAAATTGTGCAAAAGAATCTGACTTGAAAAATTAAGTAATGTTCAATCATTTAAAATGGAAACCTGGCTTTCAAAGTTAAATATCTAAAACCCAGAATCATAATGTATGCAGTGTGGGAAAACTTGAAAACAAGAGTGAACATCCCTTTACAGCAATATCTAGTTTAGTTTGGAATATTGTAAACAATGTTGTTGTAACAAGGGTGTCATGAGTTCTAATGGCCCAAGAAAGCATGACAGCATGGATTTATATCGAAGTCTATTATAGCAGAGAGTCTTGTAACAAGAGCAGAATGTATTTCTGTCATACTCAAAATGTCATCTCAGCCACAGACAAGACTGATGAGAAAAAATGATTAGATGCAGAGATTTCATATATCTTTCTTTTCCAGAATAAGAACTTTTGATGATCTCCCTTTAGATTTCAATCCTTAAATCTCAAATTTCAAGCTACCACAATAACACAAAGGAGATGGGCCTCTGCATATTTTTCTCTTCATTATTTAACTAACTGCTGGAAATCAATAAAGTTTCACTAGTAAAGCAAAATCATTTTGCTCTTATTTTCTTGTAGAGGAAGCTGAAAAATACCCATGTCATAAAACAGTACCACATTTTCCTGCTTAGTTCTGGCCTGAACATGGAAAGAAATCCTCTCACCCTCAGCCCTATAGATGAGAGATTTTGTGTGACGGTCTCCCTTGGTAGAGTTCCTCTCACTCTGCATCCTTGTCCTGCACCACTGTGAGCAGCTAACACTACTGCCAAGACCTGTAGACTCCATATTCCTAGGGATTTTAAGGAATTTCAGAGTACCCTTCAGAGTATTAATCTGTTACTAGCACTTGTTGCAGTCACCAAAGAAATTCAAATGTTCCAACTCCATATTATCATCTTATTTCATAAAACTCTGGAAAATTTTTGATGCACAAATTAAAAGATTAAAAGATTCTCTAAAGAGAATTTTAGAGTCTATGGGTAATATTCAGACAGTGCTCTCTTTTAATGAGCCTATAATTGTTATTGGCAAATTACCCTTACAATTTTATTACAACTGAAAACAAAACAGCTGCAGCTTATGTTATGGTTTCTAGTGATAAAAAGGACAAATTTTAATAATTTTGCTTTTCTTTAATTGGATTAATTAAGAGCACGGGGCAAATAATGAATTTCTTCAATTTGAATATCAGAATTAAGTTGCTTTTGGTAGCAGAAAACCCCCACAAGCCCACACCCCAAACGAAATGACCTTAATCCATACCCAAACTATTGTAACTAGTTGGATTTACCTTGTCCAAATTTGTATGTGGATTTTTTTTTCCCAGAAGGGGCTATACACAATCTCTTGATTGTTACTGAATGTCCCATTCCTAACAAGAGAAATCTTCTGTCTTTTCTAAAAAGATGCTTTGCCACTGTGTCCAGAAGCGGTCTCATGATTCCTGCATAGGCACCAGAACTGCACAGATTTTCTACTACTGGGGCTCCCTAGGTAGGTGAAAATGCCCAACCCCTAATTTCTCAGTGACTGACAATTTTGGGTGTGGTGGTACTGAAAATCAAGGTAAAATCATGTCATATATTTCTAACATTGCTAATGAACTCATAGCATGGGAAATGCTTATTTCTATCTCCTTTTACATTGGACCCACATGCAGGCCCATCAAGCATGGGGTATGAGCCAGAGAGAATGCTGTCCCATAATTTAAAGTCCAGGTACACTGGTGGAGTTTCAGAGTGATAGAAAAGGAGCTTCTATTCATCACTCATCAATGTCTTCCTGCTGTTCCGAGACTAAACATGCACAAAACCAGTAGGAGCCTGTTACATTCCTCTAAGCAACTGCTGTACAGATAAAGAAAATCCTGATATAAACTGTGTGGTCTGTCAAACACTGCACAACCCTGACAGCCCTCCTCTGTGTTTAATTCAAATGCATAAGTTGCAGTGGTAACAGCAACTCAGGAGGCAAAAAGGTAAAACCCAGCATTACTCTCAACACAGTCACATGGCACAGATGTAATGTGTTTTAATATTCCCTCTTTATATTGTCCAGTTCAGTGTGTCTAGTCTCACATTACTGTGAGTTTTCCCTGCATCTATATGTCTTATTAGAAATTAGGCTGGAGATTTTTCATCTTTATCTCCACACATGTGCCAGTGAAGAGCAACATTCTTTCTGTGTGACCGAAAGGAGTTACTTCTCTTGCAGAATTTTTTCTAGTTTTGTACAGTGTGGTCAGGAGAAGATACAAAAAGATTCTTGGGTGGTTTCTTCAAAAATGTCTCCTTTTGTCTACTGATCACAACATAAATCGAATAATCTAAAATTAGACAGAGCCTCCTACCTGTGTGCTTAGTGTAGACAAGAGAGAACTTGAGCTGGCAAGTGCAAACAAGTACTGTTTAATCTAACCTGGCTTGAGAGAGAGAAACATCCTCTTGGTTTAGAAGAAGGCTGATAAGATAAAATTTCAGGGAAGAAATTTTTCAGCCAAAGGCCACGTGGGTTAAAATGTGCAAGGTGAGAATCAGAAAGAAACTGCATAGGTGACAAAGGAGGAGTGAGAGAGATGTGCAGTACCTTGAAGAAGACACAGATAAGCTCAAATTTAATGCAGCTCAAGAACAGCAGGCTGAATGTACCATTCCTGAAGGTTTCTGTGTGCTTCAGGATGCAGAGATTTTCTGTTGATGTTAGTACAAAACACATATGTTTTCTCTGTGCAGCATAAAATGAGAAAATACTCATTTTCATAAGCACAGCAGGGGTGTGAACTTATGGTTTTCCCATGGAGGATTTGTGAGCTTGGATAATTGGCACTGCCAGGGAAGGTCATGGAAGGGCAATTACTCTGTATTGTATCTAGGGATTTAAGAGTTCTATTAATTCCAAACTATAATACTGTAATATAGTAATAATACAAATGCTCTTTAAAGACAAAACAGCTAGCAATTTTTTTTTTTTTTTTTTTTTTTTTTTTCTGGGGGAAGGCTTCAATAGACAACAGCTATGTGTATGTGGGGCCACATCAGCTATTTTCAAAACTTCTGTGTAAGCTGTATTTGCAGTTCCAGTTAAGTTTGTTTAGAAGTAGTTTCTACTTCTAAATTTTTTTTACAAATCATATATATAACAGTAGATTTATTACTGTTGCCTAGTATTGCAGATTTCTAAGCAACTCATTTGATTGCACAGTTACTCCTGGAAAATGCAAACCTCTGATGTGTATGTGGATGTTAACACTGAAGGTACCAGGATAAAACACCTATAGGAATGCAGGTAAGTTATTGGGGATGGCTTCTACATCCCTTCAAATGATAGTCTGTATGCACAAGAACTGTAGAAGAATGAACTAGTAAGGAATTTAAAGACATGCAGCAAAGCATCTGACTAAGATTTAGAGTGGAACATTCTGAAACTCAGATAACTTAATACAATACATATCCTGGTTTCATTTTTGTACAGCAACAGATGTATGTGGAAATGTTGGTGTTTATTAAAAGAGCTTTATCTGAGTGTTTCATCTACTTGATTTTCTCAGTGGTCCCTATTTTGACTAAGAGGAAGTGTCTTGAGGTCCAGTAGCTGTGGTGAAAACAGCCTTTCTTTGTAAACATGACTATTCAGGATAAGGGAGATACTCTGCTAAAAATGCAACCTTGCCAAAGGTAATTTAAAATCAGTGTCCCTTCAAATTCTGCTGGGAGATGGAAGAAAGCTCTTTAAAAGTGGTAATAAGTTTCCCAGTACAGTCTGTTTAGCAATAAACGTTAAGGTTTTGGTCAATAGGGCTTATTTTTGGGAATTTACAGAACCTCAATGAACTCTTAGCTTTCTTTTCTCACTACAGCTAGCTAAAAGCCAGTGGGATGTGGAGTCGTGACTGAATGGATTCATGACTGAATGCTTTTGGAAACCTCTCTCCAGCAACATAACTGCAAGTATTTTTTTTTTTTTTCTTTCAGAAGCTGAACAATGATAGTGGTGAATCCATGAAGCCAGGAAAGACACTGTAAATTCACCTCTGATCTGTACCAGTTAAATCTGTTAAATGGAGAAAGTCAAGGCTGGTGCTTGTCTTCTTTCATTGCCTTCTCAGGACATTCAACTTGAGATGACTGCAAGAAGACCTCTGACATGACTGCTGGCCTCAGGGCAGTGGAATGGCATAATACGGCTGCCAGCCCCATGGCTTTGACTGGCTTTCCCCCTTTTTACCTCCTCAATTTCTATTTAAAAGTTGCACAAATTTTTTAAACAAGTGCATAAATTATCTGGCACAAATCAGCTTGCCCAGTTCAACACTCAAGTGAAATAATTTATTTTTACATATCCAGCATATTTAAATGCTATTTGAAGACCTAGGCAGCAGACAGACTGAGTAGTTAAGATGCAAAATTCTCTTCATTTAGCTTACTGTTTGCCAGCTAGCCCAGGCTGATGGAAACTGACACTCCTTAGTGCTTTGTGACAGTTTATGTTTATGCAGCAGCAGATCTTAAGAGAGTATCAGTATCAAAACAGTCAATCAGTCAATATTGGCAATAAGTGGCAGCTTTACTGCAAATCCTCAAATCCTCCAAGCAGAGAGACTAGAACTAGGGGACTGCACTGAACTACTTAGCCCTTATCTCTTAAACACACAGCATGGCTTGAAGGCTGGGCCATGATGGCAGCCTGGAGTTTGGTGGCTGACAGCAGCAGTTGCATTCCAGAAGCTCATCCCTCTGGCTAGGCTGTGTGGGGCTCAGTGGCCCTGCCCACAGCAGGGCAGGACTGAAACTAGGAGCAGGGCAGCATGCCCAGCTCTGCTGCCACACCAGCGGTGAGCAAGGACAACTTCATCAAAAGAGGCCGTGACATTTATAATGAAGGAGAGAAAAAATAACACAATTTCTTGTACCTGGATAGTAAAAGTGCAGATGGCAGGGACATTTAAGGGAAAACATGCATGAACTAGTCTTTCAAAACCTGATAGTCGTTTGTAGATGTAGATAGGTCTGTCAAAACAGCTAAACCTTGAAACTACTTTAATACTACTTGTGGTTAAACTGGTATGCCAGGCAAAAGCTAAAGGGAAAGAGATGCTTCTTTCAGAAAAGGACTGGTAACAGCACATGACCTTGGACAGTTATTAAGTAAGAATCAAATAAAAAGGTGCCTGGACAAAGGAAACCCCTAAAGCTGTGACTATTGGAATTAATAGGGTAAGACCTCAGGCAAAGAGAGCAGAAGACAATTACTTCAGATTTAATAGGTAGTAGCTGCATATGTACAAAACATCTTGGAAAACACTGTATTACTTGTTCTGGTTTCTGAAAAATTTAGAAGTCACTAATAAAATACAGATTGTTATAAAGACAGATAACATTAAAATGAAAAGCTAGGTCAGCTTATAGTCACAGATATGCTGTAATTTTCTGACATGCATGTTGTTTGCACTGTTGTTTTTGTTGCATTGGTTCCCAAGAGGATTGAAGAAAGTAATGTTTGAGTAAAAGAATACAGAATTTTTAAAACATTCCTTGAAGGAATAAACAAATAAGTGATGCTGTGAGCAGCGTGACTTTATCCTGTTGTACCATTCTGAAAGGTATTTGTCTAAAAAACCTATAAATGCTATGACAATGATGGCAACATAAATCGCAAAACAGTCTGAGAATCTTCCCCATTTTTCTACCATAAATTGATTTAAGTATCTTTTGAACATACATATTTTTAACTACACAATAGAAGTTCCAATGTAGTACTACAACATTACAGTACAATATCACAATATGGTATCTTGTACAGATTGTGCTCACCAAGATTTGAATCAGGGGAGAAACGAGAGGAGAGGAGGAGAAGGGAAATTCCAGCATGTGTTACAAAGTGTACAGGCAAGTTATTTTGAGGAACTGCCTCAAACATCTTTGACACACAGAAAAAAACCCCAACAAAAAACTGACTCTAAAAATGCAATTTTAAAATTTGACAATGTTGTGGCTAAAGCTTCCACTTGTACCATGCCCTGTGATTTGTTCAGGGGGAACATTTCTCTTCGAGACAACATTAGCAGGAAGATGTTCTTCTATTTTCATGGGAAAGTAAGATATTAGTTCTGGCTTATTTAACTACTTCAGGAAAGGGTTTCCTAGGATCATAGAGATGTGAAATGTCAAACCTGTACAGACTGTATCCCATCCTTAAGCTAATGCCAAACTCTTCCCTGTACTATGCAAAATGTGTTGTAACCCAAAGGACAGGGCTTGACATAGTATCAACTGAATATATTTTCCTGTTGTTTAGTCTCCATCTATTTCTCCTTTATGTTCTTGAACATAAAGTTGACCCTCTTGGGTGAAGCCCTCTTGCCCAGCTCAACTCTCGCATCATTAGCACATACTTAGTATAAAAACCTTCCTGTCCTTGAAAAAGCAATAATCTTGAATTGATGAAAACACCAAGTTCACCTGGAAATGCAAATGAAAATGAGCTCTGTTGATTGAACAAAGGCATGAGGAGATGTGTGTATGCCTGCTGTGGGGAAAAGTGGCATGGCCAGAGCCAGGGATGGAGCCAGGAATGGAGCCAGGAATGGAGCCAGGAACAGAGCATTTCCAGCATTCTCCAACAGGACAACAATCTGCACTTCCTGTTGACTTGTAGAAGTAATCCACAAATATGTCAAAGTAATCAAAGTAATTGCTTTGTCTGGGAGAAATAATTCTTTTAAATGTTAAATTCATTGGAAAAAAATATAAGTATCCTTTGGG
This sequence comes from Cettia cetti, assembly GCA_013401135.1. Classification (NCBI taxonomy): domain Eukaryota; kingdom Metazoa; phylum Chordata; class Aves; order Passeriformes; family Sylviidae; genus Cettia; species Cettia cetti. Next base: position 89,524 of record VZUI01047488.1, read on the forward strand.
TCAAGACAGATGTAATTACTTTCTTGATCAATGAACCAAAAATCTGGTTCATCTGGTACTCCTATTTAAAATCTAATATACTTAGAGAGCTGGCTTATTCCCCTGTGTATCTTCTCAACCATTTCCCTGTGATCAGTGTTTCTTCCTTTATTCAGTCCTTTGCCGTCTGCCTGAAAAGAGATGAAACAGCAGCACTATGGATCTGACCCAAGATTTCTACTATTCTGGTGAATATCAGACAAACAAGCTCTTGGAAGTTTTGGTTGTGAAGAAACTTCAATTAAAAAAAAAAAAAAGAAAAAAAATTCCAAATTGTTGCAGTTTGAAAAGATGTAACTAATGTGTCTAGGAGCTGAAAGAGTTTTTCTGGCAGCCTTATTTGATGTTGATTGACTAATGCACAACTTGGAGCACAAAATTTATTTTACTAATTAGTGAAAATGGTAACTAAATTTATAAGGTTTAAAGCATGTCAACATATTGCTCTCTTGTCTCAGAAAATTATGTCTTTGGAAGCTATCTCGAAAAGAGCTTTGTTGTGATTTCTTTCTTTTTTTTAAGATCTAATTCTTTCATGGACTGACAGTCAGGGGGGACAGGCATGCTTCATACCTCCTGGTATAAGGACTCTTGGATTAATACCAGTGTTTCTATAAAGTTCCTGACTTTACTCTACATCACTAAAATATTAAAAAGGGCTTTGCACTTTCTGCTTGCAACTAGCAGGGCCAGACTATTAAGGGAGATCAAGAGGCAAAGAGGGCCTACCCTTTTGGTGACAGAGCTGAGGCGTGGGAATAGCTTTTTCATTAGGTAAAGGAACTTGAGAAAATGACCAAGAGATTGAAAGGTTGTTCTCAGAGACTCTACAGTCACAGGAATCTTGAATATCCTTTACAATTAAGAGACAGGTGGACCCAGAACCCTGTCAAGTAGCTAGCTGAGAGTGTGTTGAACAGGTAGGCTGGAAAGTGGTCAGTGCCCACACCAGGAGGAAGGATTCTCCTCCTAAAAATATGACAATGACAAGTAAGAGTGGTACTATTTACTAGAAGTATGAATCCCTGGAACCAGAAGAACAAACTGATGAGGAGGACCAAGGTCCTGCTGGGATAGAGGAGCTGCCTAGGGCAACACGATCTGTACCCTGCACTGCAATCTCCTGTGTTAAGAAAAAAAAAAGGGCAGTTGTCATAGTAGTCTCCCTTCTAAGAGTAGTGGAAGACCTGATACGCTGGCAGGACCCTACCCACAAGGAAGTCTGCTTCTGTCCCCCAGGGATTCAGATAAGAGGATTACTAGAAAACTCTCCAGTCTAGTACGGCCCTCTGATTATTATCCATCAATGGTTCTTCAAGATGATGATAATGAGATAACAAAGAGAAGTCCAATGGCAATCAAACAGGATTTCAGGGTCCCAGGACAGTTGGTTGCAGGATCAGGTGCACAGCTAGTGTTCTTCTCAGTCCTTTCATTAGCAAGGAAAAATATGGATGAGAAGAGGCAGATACAAGAGATCAACACATGGCTCTGAGGTTGGTGTCATCAGAAAAACTTTGAGATCATCTATTCAGCACCTGTTCTACTAACACCTGATGAGTTGCACCTTTCTCAGAGTGGAAAAAGAGCTCTAGCACAGGAGCTAGCAGGGCTCAGAGCATTAAACTGGCTTGGAAGGGAGAAGAGGAAAATACCCAGCTCAGCAGTGATGATCAGTGGGATGGTGTGTCACAAATTGAGGATGCCAACATTAATGTGCCACCTCCATCTACTTCATGAGGTGTTGGCTACAAGGTACAAGGCCTGAAATGTCTCTCTACCAGTACAGTAGCATGAGGAACAAACAAGAGCAGCTCAAAGCTTTGACTCAGTCCCAGAGATTTGATCTCATTGACTTAAATGAAAGCTGGTGACTGGAGTGCCCTGTTGGGCAGCTACAGGCTCTTCACAGAAGAGGCATCGTGTGCAAGGGAAGGGCTGGAATGTACAGAGCTTACAGCTGGAAATGGTGCATTGAGAGACTCTGGATAGAAATAAG